>JAFVLL020008580.1:0-16117 GCA_021397915.2 Tor tambroides
AATATGAAACCCTGTTATTTTAAAACATTATTTTATAGAATTATAATTGTGTACACTAACAGCCAAAAGTTTTTGAACATTTTTCTATTGAGCATTTTCTACATGTTTGTTGAACAGCAAATCAGCATATTAGAACGATTTCTGGAGTATCATGTGACACTGAAGACTGGAGTAATGATGCTGAAAATTGATCACAGAAATAAATTACACTTTAAAATATATTCAAATAGAAATCAGTTATTTTAAATAGTAAAACTATTTTACAATTTTACTGTTTTTGCTGTACTTTGGATCAAATAAATGCAGGCTTGCTGAGCAGAAGAGACTTCTTTAAAAAAAAAAAAAAACCTTGAAAATCTTACTGTTCAAAAACGTTTGACTGGTAGTGTAAGTGTAATAAATTTGATCCATTTACGTTTTTTTATGTTTATTTGACATTTACAGCAAGAAAGAAAATCAAACAAATAATGTCCAAAATTTGGTAACAGGGTTACCAAAATCTCAACCTCACATAAACTATATAAAACTATTCTGACTGACTTCCTAAGCTTGATCATCAGCATGCTCTGATGATATGCAGCTCGTTTAAATAGTAATGATAATAAAAACGCTTGATGATTGAAGAGCTGGCGCGCGTCTGGAGCGGCTCGGTGCTTCGGTCAGGAACCGCCGGGGCTCCGCTGCAGAAACACCGCCCAGAAAGTTCTGCTTCGCCTCCCAGAGAGATCAACACATTCATACAGAAGAGAGCGATCTAATCACGCTTCGACACGCGACGCGATGCAAACGAACCGCTGCAGAAACCGACGCCACCGCGAACAATCAGCGTCGATCAGAAGCGCGCATCGCATCAGACACTGAGCTGAGGATGAGGATGGAGATGAAGAAGAGCGGGTTTACCTGAGAGAAGCCGAGAGCGTCTGGAGCATCACCTCCGCGAGCGAGCGAGCGAGCTTCTGCCCCGCGCCGCTGCTGCAGGACAGCGCGTCAAGAGCGGCGCGGCGCGTCAGGAGCGTCCAGCCAATCAGCATCACACTCCATGATCAGCATCAATCACGAGCAGACGCTGCAGCGGGGCTAGTTGTCACAGGGTTTGTCTCATTCTCAGCTGCAGCAAGAGACTATCAATCAAACGCTGGTTTTCTTCAGTTAATGACACTGGATAATTAAGCACGTAACCGTTGGGTGAGCACCACATTAATGAACTATGGTATGGACTATGGATTGTATATTGTATTTTTGTGTTCATTAATTTCAGTTTCCATTGACCAAATTGTTTGTCTTTCATGGACAAACTATTTACACAAGATGACACTGAGCAATTATGTCAAAGTTTCCTTCTCTAATTTCCTTTATCAAACAAATCTGTTATCTGTTAATACTACTTTTAATGAACACACACAGGAACAAATGAGTAACAAACATGATATTAACATTCTAGTAACTAGCCTATTATTAACAAGAAGCTGATTAATGAATTAGTAAGCAGCACTCTGCTGTATGTGGTTCATTTTTAGCTAATCACTAATCTACATAATTCAAATGAATTTCTTCTGAAGGATTTGGTAATACTTGAGTTATTACTAGTAGGTCACCTTGATTTTCACTTTAGAAGTAATTAATGCATTAAGAATTATTCTCATTAATTGTGAAACTATGTAGTTTGGAAATAGTTAAAAAATAGTAGCTACTAATTAGCTAATGCACTGAAAGCTATTACTTCATAATTCGTTGACTGGAGTTGTTAGCTACTAGAATGTTCATAATGTGTTTCTCATTTGTTCCTGTGTAGTTATTAATGACAGAACAGTTTTCTAAAGTATTACTGAAAGTTTAAGTGTCTTTAACTGTTGTCATCTAGTAGTGATTTAACCATTCCTTCATCACAGTAACAGGGTTGAGAGTTATTTAGACATCTCAGTCACACTATGACTTTTGTCTCAATAAACTCCTGATTTATCACTAATAATGTAGGTAGTCGTTAAGTTTAGGTATTGGGTGGATTATGGGATCTAAACTCTGCTCATGCAGAATAAGGCATTAATATGTGCTTTATAAGTACTAATAAACAGCCAATATAATAGTGACATGCATGATAATAAGCAACTAGTGTTACCAACATCTATGAAATTCACCACAGATAATTAATAGTCTAAAAAAATTAAAAATAAATAAATAAATAAAAAAAAACCCAGCAAAGACCGTCCAACTAGCACAGGCAGGTTTTAACGGCGTGCGGTACTACACTGCAAAAAATGCTTTTCTTACTTAGATTATTTGTCTTGTTTTCAGCCAAAATATCTACAAATTCTTAAAATCAAGGAGGATTGTCTAGACAAGTAAAAATTATTGTCTTGCTTTCAGAAAAAAAAAAACAAGTCAAAATTGAGTTTTTGCTTGAAACAAGCAAAATAATCTTGTTTTCTGTTTGAAATGATTTTTTTGCTTATTTTTTTTGAAAACGACAATAATTTTTACTCGTCTAGACAATCCTCCTTGATTTAAGAATTTGTAGATATTTTGGCTGAAAACAAGACAAATAATCTAAGTAAGAAAAGCATTTTTTGCAGTGTATAGACTTGCTGTTTTATTCTACAGTACACTGTCTTAAAATGTGCACATTTACTAAAACAAGGAGTTAAAACAAGATATTAAAACAAATTAAAAATAAAAACTGAACATAAATGAAAAACTATTGTATTTTTAGAAAATGAAGGTAACACTTTATTTTACGGTTACATCTATTAGTTGCTTATTAGCGTGCATATTACTAGAACATTAGCCATGTACTAGTGCTAATTAAGCACATATTAATGCCTTATTCTACATTCCTAATCTTACCAATACCTAAACTTACCAACTACCTTACTAACTATTAATAAGCAGCACATTAAGAATTTATTGAGGGAAAAGTCATAGTTAATAGTTAACAAGTGTTACCTATTCTAAAGTGTTACCAAAATGAAGTATGAAGGTTAACTGTCACTGGAGTGTGAGCAGATCACACAAAAACACAAGCTGTGCAAATTCATATGAATTAGTCACTAATTCACCAAAATGAACTGCCATGAGACTGCATTGGAAATACCTATAACAACATGAAGTGCATCTGTGTCAGGAGCCTACGAGTGAGATCAGGACGTTCTCAGATAAAGACTCATGGACTTCAGCTGGATTGCAATCAAACAAAAACATCCAAATGCATGCAAAAATAAACGTTTATTAACCCAAATGCATTCGTCTCTGGCAGCGTGACTGGACAGACTGAGGCACAGCTCATTTGAGGATGCTCCTGTAGGCCAGTGAAGACAGATGTGGGCAGCAGTGATCCGGCATCTGCCAACACAACAACAACAAACCTGCGTGAGACCACAGCCACCTCCAGCAGACACCGCTCCAGTGATGCTCAGTGATACCTGCACACCCAGCCTGGACAGATAGCGGTTCCTCAGACAGAACGGAGACAGAGGCTTCAGATGATCACGCTCGTCCACAGACGGCTGAGGGACAGGCAACCGCTGCACAGCCCTGAGACACAACACAAGTGCAGCTCACACACAGCCATGCATCTGATGCTTTATTATCACAATGAGCTCCAGAACCCCACATTAACACACACAGAGTCAGAGCGAGTGGAGATTTAAACACCTGCTGGAGCTTCATCAGATCAGACGCTCACTAACAGCAAAACTGAACATCTTTGTACATGTGTATCAAAATATACAGCCGCATTTCAACACAAACTGAACAAAGAAAGAGTATACAGAGATTGTACAGTACAGAATATACAGGCAAACACAAATATGAATGCCATGAAATCTGCCTAAAACACATTTCACACAAAATCTGATTAGAAACAAAAATATTAGCAGATTTGCTACCATTCATATAAGGAAAATGTAACATCTTCTAAATATAACATCATAAAAAAAGTCACACAATGTAAACAAAGACAGGTAAAAATACATATAAAAGCTCCTGATGATACATGTGCATATAAAATCAATCTTGATCGTAAAGCCCCATTCTAATTAAAAAACAAACAAGAAAAACCCTATAAAGTCAACAAATAATGCCATTCACAATATTCATTGTGTTTTGAGAAGTGCCCTGGAAACAAATGAATTTTTGAAGTTATACTGGATTACACTGAAAATCCAGTATAATTCCAGTCTTTCTACTTCAATAATTCATGTTTATTCAATGTGTTACTTAATAATTGTTTTTATCAAATTTGATAGCAATTTGTAAGTGAAAATTGTTGCTACACCAGTTTTTCCCACTGTGGAGAATAGGTTGTAAATAGAGTCAACTGCAAGTTTTTGGGAATGAAATCATTAAAGTAAAACCCATGTTACTGTGGCAAAACAAAGCAGAATCATTAAAACAACTAAAAAAATAAACAATAGGTAAAACAATCAAAGTTAAGGCACGAGGCACTATGAGTCGAGCTAAAATCATCTAAATCTACTGAGTGAAATTTGTCCTCTGGCAAGACAGAACAGAAATACTCTGCAATCAAGAGCTAGCTGTTCATTAGTGAAGTGCTCCACACATCCAGACCTGCGTCTGAGAGGCGTTCTCTGTTATGTGCTGATGGGGATTTGACTCGGGTTCAGAGAACTGCTCAGTGGTTGGACCCTGAATACTTCTGCTCATCTCAAATACTGGAAAGGGCTTCAAAGCTCAACAAGCTCATTGATTTTTATGATGTTTCCCTGAGACAACAGACAAATGCATTCGAGGTATAGTACACTCAAAAAAGAAAAGTTGTTCCAAACCGGTGTTTTCTTTGTTCTTCTGTCAGTCATTGTTTTATGCAATGCTCTTGTTCTGTGCTCTTTGTGTTCTTGTTTGCTGTTTTGTTCCATTTATTTGCAAATCAAATTTGTGATCAGTAAGATTTTTAATGTTTTTTAAGGGAGTCTCTTCTGCTCATCAAGGCTATATTTATTTGATCAAAAACACAGAAAAAACAGTAATATTGTGAATTCTTTTTGCAATTTCCTATTTTAATATAGCTACTTTAAACTGTCATTTATTTCTGTGATCAAAGCTGAATTTTCAGCATCATTACTCCAGTCTTCAGTGTCACATGATCTTCAGAAATCATTCTAATATGTTGATTTATTATGAGTTTTGAAACTGTTGTGCTGCTTCATATTGTTTTTTTGGAAACTGTGATACATTTTTCTTTGATTCTTTGATGAATACAAAGTTAAAAAGAGCAGCATTTGTTCAAAATAGAAATCTTTTCTAACAATATAAGTCTTTACTGTGTCTTTTCATTCATTTAACACATCCCTCCTGAATAAAAGTATTCATTTCTTGAAAAAAAAAAAGGAAAAAAAATGTACTGACCCCAAAATTTTGAATAGCATTGCATATTGTAACACAACATTTATTTTTTAAATAAATGCTGTTCTTTTTAGCTTTTTATTAATCAGAGAATCCTAAAAAAAAACACAATACCACAGGGTCCCCCCCCAAAAAACAAACAAACAAACAGAAAAAAAAACAAAAAACATATGAAGCAGCTCAATGGCTTCCAGCATTGATGATAAATCAGCATATCAGAATGATTTCTGAAGATCATGTGACACTGAAGACTGGAGTAATGATGCTGAAAATACAGCTGCAGATCACAGAAATAAACTATATTTTAAAGTATATTAAAATAGGAAACCAATATTAGAAATTGCAAAAAGATTTCACAATATTACTGTTTTTTTCTGTATTTTTGATCAAATAAATACAGCCTTGATGAGCAGAAGAAACTTCTTTAAAAAACATTAAAAATCTTTCTGATCCCAAATGTTTGAGCAGCAGTGTGTGTGTTTAGAATGAAATGTTGGCTACCAGCATTCTTCAAAATATCTGCTTTTGTTCAGCAGAAGAAAGGAACTCACACAGGTTTGGGAAGACATAAGGTTGAGGGTGAGAATCTGGGTGAACTATCGCTTTCAGAAAACAAAACCTATTTTAGGACATTATTTTCAAGATGATTAAACACATTTAACCCACTACTGCAATAATACAGTGATTAAAATCATCTTATCTAGCCACAGTTTCATTATTAAAATCAGAATAAATCACACTGCAGGTATTCAATGGCAATTACATATTAGTAAAACAATTACTACACTGAGATAATTAAAATAGTAAATTATAAAATATAATTAGTAATTTTCTTTTTTATATTAGCGTAACAAGAATGCGGGGTTTAAATGTGTTTAACTGTAATGACAATAATGTCGAGCTGATTTAAGGTCATCTGTCATGTCCTGATGCTGTGTGTGTATCGGTTCAGAGGTGCTCAGTGAAGGATTGTGGGTAATCTGAAGCGCTCAGTGACGTGTCAGAGAAAGTGGTCAGTGCAGAAAGGCCCGAGGTGAAGGAGACCAGACGCGCTGCAGTGAAGAGCCTTCACCTGAAACACAGCACATCAGACGCGTGAACGCCGCTCACAACAGAGACAGAGACAGAAGAGAGACACTGGGATTCATGAAGCTTCTGTAAATATATGAGTAAATTCTGAGTAATCTGCGCATAAAACAGACCTTCCCGAAAACTCTCCTCCAGATTCACAAACGCTTCGTGAACGTCTGATTTGCTCGTTAAACGTGTATGTTAATGCATTCCAATCATTGGTAAATAGGGCGCTCATGCAAGTTTACTCACAATTAGCATAATCCCGCCTATGATTACAGCCACACTAATTGGATGTCTAGGAACACAGTGGAATATTCTGGTCTACTTTCTCAGGTTTGGCTCCAGTATATTGCATAAATGCAAAAAAGACTAATAGGCCATATGGCTAACAATAAATATTCAATAACGTGTGTCCACCAGAGAGTTTTTAGCCAGCTGAAATAATGTCAGGCGCTCTTCTTAAAATGTCCAGCTGGTGGCGCTTGAGAATGCTTTGGTGGCACAGCATTTTTCCACATGATCTGGAATATCCACGGCCACAATGTATTACTAGTATCTCATTTTTAAGAATTGTACTAAATATAAAAAAGCAGTAAGCAGTAATATTGACTTCTCCATTATTGTAGGCAGTCGTTGTAGAAGTAGGATGGTTGGTCTGTGTTTGTCCCGCCCCTCCTCTATTGATTGGACGGCTGGGGGAATGTGACAGTGACGAGTGCTGCGTTTAACAGTTCTCAACTTTATAATTGTAATTATCAAAATTCAGTGTCATCAGTTTGCCACAGAACGTTTACGCACCGTTTACACCTGGTGGGGAGCAGGTCTACATTTATTTCTTACCAACTAACATTTTGAAAATACGAACATTTTCATGAATTCGAAAGTTTACATCAGAACGGTTTTACGAACGATTTACACAAAAATACGTTCTGCTCGTGTTTCATGAATGAGGCCCAATGTGTGCACAGATGAAGATCATTTCAGACAACGCAACTAAAACCTCAAACCTGCAGTGAGTTCTGCACAGATCTGTGTGTCATGTGAAGCACACAAACACATTCTAAAGAGTTTGACAATAACATGTTATCTAGTACCCTAATGCACAAAAATACAAACACAAATATTACATAAAACGTAATTATATGTTTTCATACTTTCCAGTACAGAATGAAACTATTCATATTTCTCTCACCTCATCAGCCATCTTATATTTATCAGTTTATTGACATTGACAAAGTGATTCTGTTATTATCTGTGATGCTGCTTAAAGAAAATATCCTACAAAGCAGTAAAATATTTGGAATGCTTCATACATACTCAAATCATGAGGAACAAAGCTAAAACATTAAAGGGGTCATGAAGTGCAGTTTCAGATTTTATATTATGTTTCTTGAGGTTTGCAAAGTTTTTCGCACCAAAAAAGGTTCAATATTTGGAAAAACGATCATCTTTCATCCTCATTTTTGCTCTTTTTTGTGAAAGCACTGCATTTCAAGAGGTGTTTCCTCCTGCAGAAACGGAAGCAAATGCCCACTGCTGTGATTGGCTGAACTTCATCACACTGTAGCCACGCCCCCTTTACATCTGTCATGTGTCATGGTCAGTGTTGTTACTTTTAAAAGTAATGCATTACAATAATACATTACTCCCTAAAAAAGTAACTAATTGCATTACTTGGTTGCATTTTATGGAAAGTAGTGCATTGCATTACTTTCAAGTTACATTTTAAATCTGGGCAGGGCTTGCTTGTTTGTTTTTAATATAAAAAAGTCCTTCTTTTACAAATGTAAAAGCCCTTTCACAGCAAAAGTGAAGTGAATCCGGCTCAGGCTGAAGGAAATGTAAATTCAGGTCTGTACAGTAGAGGGCGCCGCTCAAACCAATCACATGAAGAATATGATGCAGGAGAAGAAAGTTCAACACTATTCAGCAATAACTAAAATCAAACACAAATGTGACACTTTTGATTATTAGTATGGTTGAACTGGATCAGTGATCCTTAAATCTGGCTCGCGAGATCCAGTTTCCTGCAGAGTGTAGCTCCAACCCTGTTCAAACTCACCTATCTGTGATTTTCTAATGATCCTGAAGACACTGAGATTAGCATGCTCAGGTGTGTTTGATTAGGGTCAGAGCTAAACTCTGCAGGAAAGTGGATCTCACGAGCCAGATTTGAGTATCACTGAATTGGATCATCGAAGGTCAGTAGCAAAGACACTGGTTAGTATAATGGGATTAAATACATAAATGATATTTGTCTTATTTAATGCATTTAATTATTGCAGGTTTGTATAATATTCTGAGTTTGCATTTGACTGAGTTTGCATTTGGCTAGACAGACAGTGATGTAGAATCAGTGGGCGGGGCTAAAGAGGCAGTGATCTGTAATCGATGGGCGGGGCTAAACAGAGAGTGATGTAGAATCGGTGGGCGAGGTTAGAGAGTGATGTAGAATCATGGCCGGGGCTAAACAGACAGTGATGTAGAATCATGGTGGGGTTAAAGAGGCAGTGATGTGTAATCGATAGGCAGGGCTAAACAGACTGATGTAGAATCGATGGGCGGGGCTAAACAGACAGTGATGTAGAATCAGTGGGTGGGGTTAGACAGTGATGTAGAATCAAGAGCAGGGCTAAACAGTGATGTAGAATCATGGTGGGGTTAAAGAGGCAGCGATGTGTAATCGATGGGCGGGGATAAACAGACAGTAGGTGTGTTCGACTTGAAGTGGCGCCGTGCAGACCGATTGGTGGATGACATCAAAGTACCGTGAGAGCGATTAAAAAGCATATGGAACCATCAGCTCTCTAAAGCTGAAGGCGCCACTTCAAGTCGAACACACCTAGTGATGTAGAATCGGTGGGTGGGGTTAGACAGTGACGTAGAATCGTGGTGGGGTTAAAGAGGCAGCGATGTGTAATCGATGGGCGGGGCTAAACAGACAGTGATGTAGTATCGATGGGCGGGGTTAAACAAAGTGCTGTGTAATAGATGGGCGGGGCTAAACAGACAGTGATGTAGAATCATGAGCGGGGCTAAACAGTGATGTAGAATCGTGGTGGGGTTAAAGAGGCAGCGATGTGTAATCGATGGGCGGGGCTAAACAGACAGTGCTGTGTAATCGATGGGCGGTGCTAAACACAGTGATGTAGAATCATGGGCAGGGTTAAACAGGCAGCGCTGTAGAATCAGTGGGCGGTGCTAAACCGGCAGCGATGTAGAAGCAGGCGTTGATCTTTTTCTGCGGAGGCAGTGCTTATCCACACTATTACATCATAGTGTCACATTCCACAAGCTGTCGTTTTGGCAGACTGCCTTCAATGTAAGCTGTTTTTAGACTAACCAGAAAGTTTTGAGTTCTGAAACTTACAGGATGTTTGTTTTTTAGCACAATGACCTCTTATCTCAAAACATCAGGAATTTTGGTTTCTCAGTTCATGACCCCTTTAACTATCAACATGTCCCATAAATGCTTAATTTTGCTAGTGATATTTCAGTGTTTTAGAGCCACTGTATGAGATGTGTGTGATATATTGACTCACTCAGACTTGATTCGGCTGGCTCGTGCTTTGGCAGACAGGTTCAGTTCTCCCTCTGACAACAGAAGTGAAGGAAACGTGAGGAACGGCTCATTACAGGCTGAGATTATCTGGAGTGAACACTGATCTCACCTTTGTAATAATCATACAGATACAGCACAACCACTGCCAGCAGAGCCACTGAAACACACACAACAACAATCAGTCACGTCTCAAGAGTGCGGATCGTGAAGTGTCCACACCTCGCAGGAAGTGGATTCAGATCTGAATGCAGATCAGTAGGCGATTTGTCTCTCTGAGGTCAAACAACACAGTTTGTGCACATACACTACCAGTCAAAAGATTTTGAACAGCAAGATTTTTAATGTTTTGTAAAGAAGTCTCTTCTGTTCACCAAGCCTGCATTTATTTGACCCAAAATACAGCAAAAACAGTAATATTTTGACATATTTTTACTACTTAAAATAACTGTTTTCTATTTGAATATATTTAAAAATGTAATGTATTTCTGTGATCAAAGCTGTATTTTCAACATCATTACTCCAGTCTTCAGTGTCACATGATCCTTCAGAACTCATTCTAACTCATTCTCAAGAAACATTTATTATTATTATTAATATTTTTTAGGATTCTTTGATGAATAGAAAGATCCGCATTTATCTGAAATAAAAAAGCTTTTGTAACATTATTCTCTATACCATTCAAAAGCTTGGAGTCAGTATTTTTTGGCAGGGGGATAGAAATTAATAATTTTATTTAGCAAGGATGCTTTAAATTGATCAAAAGTGATGATAAAGACATTTGTAATGTTACAAAATATTTCTATCATTTATCTATTCTATTTCAGATAAATGCTGTTCTTCTGAACTTTCTATTCATCAAAGAAACCTGAAAAAATCTACTCAGCTGTTTTCAACATAATAATAATAATAATAATAATAATAATAATAAAAAATGTTTTTGAGCAGCAAATCAGAATATTAGAATGATTTCTGAAAGATCATGTGACACTGAAGACTGGAGTAATGATGCTGAAAATACAGCTTTGATCACAGAAATAAATTACAGTTTAACACATATTCGCATAGAAAAGTTATTTTAAATAGTAAAATATTTCAAAATATTACTAAATAAATATAATATTATTAAATAAATGCAGACTTGATGAGCAGAAGAGACTTCTTTAAAAAACATTCAAAATCTTTCTGTTCAAAAACTTTTGACTGTAGTGTATATGTGTGTTTACTCACAGCACAGGCAGGCGATGAAGAAGACCTCGAGGAACAGGTATCCTTTGAGGTCTAAGATGCTTCCCGCAGCCATGGACATGAGCGCCAGACCCAGGTTCTGTATGGACTGCATGCTGCACAACACATCAGGGCGTTATTACTGGACCAACACATGTGCAGAAGCATCAGGAGACGCTGTCAGATCAGACTTACAATCCATACGCGGTTCCCAGCTGATGCTCCGGCACCACAAACGCCACCATGGGCCAGAGAGCACAGGCCAGCAGAGAATACGACAACCCTAACAGACACTGACACACACACACACACACACAAAACAATGACATGAAGAGCCGTTAGAAAACACACAGCTCTCAAAGTGATAGCTTATATTGTGCATACAGTCACTACGCCCTTTATTTACTGTAACGCTGGCTCTCATAGCTGATTGGCTGAGAGTTTGGCGGTTACCATGGCGATCCAGGGGTTCCAGAAGGTGAAGGCCAGCATCATGTGAGAGAGGAGCGTGGTGATGACAGCCAGCATAACCCACAAGATGTTCCTGCCCGTCCTATCAACCACAAACCCCAGCAGAGGAGACGCCGGAGCCGAGATGATGTACACGATACTACAGCAAACACAGAGTAACCACCACAAATCTGCATTAATGCATTAACACTCACTGGGAAAGACTGGTTGGTAAGATTACTTTAATGTTTTTGAAAGGGTCTCTTCTGCTCAACAACACTTAAAAATAAAGGTGCTTCCCGATGCCATAGAAGAACCTTTTTGTCTAAATGGCTCCATAAAGAACCTTTAACATCTGAAGAACCTTTCTGTTTCACTATAGGTTCTTTGTGGTGAAAGAAGGTTGTTCAGATTATAACAAGGTAAGAAAGAGATGCTTCTTTAAAGAAGCTTTGACTGAATGGTTCTTTGTGGAACCAAAAATGGTTCTTCTATAGCATCGCTGTGAAGAACCTTTTGAAGCACCTTCATTTTTAAGAGTGAAGCCTGCATCTATTTGATCAAAAATACAGTAAAAACAGTTAAATATTATAGTGTAAAAAAAAAAAAAAAAAAAAAAAATCAGTTTTCTATGTGAATATGTGTTAAACTAATTTATTTCTGTGATGCGCAGCTGTATTTTCAGCATCATTACTCCAGTCTTCAGTGTCACATGATCTTCAGAAATCATTCTAATATGCTGATTTGCTGCTCAACAAACATTTCTGGTTATTATCAATGTTGAAAACAGCTGTGCTGCTCAATATTTTTGTGGAAACTGTGATGCATTATTTTTCAGGATTCACAGATGAATAGAAAGTTCAAAAGAACAGCATTTATTTGAAATAGAAATCTTTTGAAACATTATTAATGTCTTTATATGTCCTTGATGAATAAAAGTATATTATTACTATTGTATTTATTTATCAAATTGAACAGTAGTGTAATTGAGTGTTTACATGCACAATTGTCTGCTTATTATGGAAGCTGTCAGGTCATGTTAAAGTCTTGTTGTTTTATTGATTAGGTCATGAAATATTCAAGCAAAAATCATTTAGTGCATGTAGAGTTTTGCAGCTTCACCAGCATTCAGGATTAATCAGTGCTTGTGTTGTGTACTGGTCTGTTTTCCTCAAAACCAGAGACAAAAACACAATCATTTTAACAAAAGTTTTTAAAATGAGCTGATTTTTGATAAACACACTTTTGACCAGGAAAGATCAGAGCATCTCCACCAGTAACATCTTCTTTTGAAAATGTATCCTTGATACAGATGCACCGATCGACCGGCCAGGGACCGGAATCAGCCGGTTTTCCACATGACCGGCTCAGACCGTTGACATTTCATCACGTAAATATTTTTTTTTTTGCATTAAAAAAAGTATATATTTTTGTTTGTATATGCTGTCAATTATAGTTTTTAGAAAGAAAATCGGAATCGGCAAAAATCGGTATCGGAAAGTAAAAAAAAAAAAAAAAAAAAAAAAATCGGAAATCGGAATCGGCCAAGAAAATTGCAATCGGTGCATCTCTGATCCTTATAGGATATTATTTCCATGATGTTTGTTTTATTTCATCCTTTTTAGCCATTATTAAAGACAATATTCAGCATAGTATCCCAGAAATATCTTTTCTGTTCTATGCACAGCCGCAGCTGAACACCCGATCCATACGCTTCAGTGTACTGGTAGCAGTGAAATTTGATTACTATTCACCATCTTTATGCACATCATAGTTTTAATGTTGTCATTCCATTTTATGTACATTATTATTATGATTATAGTTTTTATGTGGCAGCCTGTGGCTCCTAGTTTGAGACACACTGTTGTACGGATCTATTAGTTAGGATTCACTCCTGTATTTAAATGTGATTGTCGCTCCTGAAAGTTTGCAGTGTGTGTGTGAGTGTGTGTGCGTGTGAGAGTGTGTGTGTGTGTGCGCGAGTGTGTGCATGTGAGTGTGTGTGCGCGCGCGAGTATGTGTGTGTGTGTGTGTGAGTGTGTGCGCATGTGTGAATGTGTGTGCGTGTGAGCGCGTGTACGAGTGTGTGCGCATGTGTGAATGTGTGTGCGTGTGTGTGCGTGTGAGTGCGTGTACGAGTGTGTGCGCATGTGTGAATGTGTGTGCGTGTGTGTGCGTGTGAGTGTGTGCGCTTGAGTGTGTGCATGTGTGTGTGTGCATGAGCGTGCGTGTGAGTGTGCGTGTGTGTGTGTGTGTGTGCATGTGTGTGTGTAAGAGAGTGTGTGTGTGTGTGTGTGTGCGTGCATGTGTGTGTACCTGTTGATGGCTCTGGCCTGGACAGTAGTGAAGGTGAACTTTTCGATGAAGAAAACTCTGTGTGGAGAAATGCAAACATGATTTAAACTCATCCATCATCATCATCTCACACTCTCACTCCTTCACATTCACTTCATATTAAGTGCATGTTCATATGATCTCCGTTTTAAATTCTTCAGTTGATTTTTACTATGAACAGGACAGAAACTCACTGGCCCAGTCCAATGAATGGGAAGATGGCCACGTAATAGGCCACACAGATGATGAAGATGAGCCAGAGAGAGAAGGGAAAGTCCTTGACGTCCGTCAGCTTGATGACTTCCCCTACATCACACACACACACACACGCTTCCGTAAAACAGTGTTTGACGGGACAGATGGCAGCCAGACTCATGGACGTCTGCTCTGGATCATCTCACCGGTTTTGCCCTGCTCCTTCCGGAGGATCTTCTCTGCTCTTCTGTCCAGGAAGCCCAGAATCAGAGCACATACGAGGGAGAACAGACACGTGGACGCCGCTGAGAAACACCAGACAGCGTTAACTCAGACCAAACACATCACACAGGACAGCCAAATGTGTGTTGGCATGTTTGACGCTGATTGTATAAGTAGCTCTGTCACAGCACGTTTCAGATGATAACAAAACCTTGCAACTTATATTCAGAAATAATACAGTAATGTGTTTCAGCACGCAGGCCTTCATCAGGGTTAAAAAAAACATGCTTATCTGACATTAAATCTGAAATATGAGCTGATACACCAGAGAGGAAAAGAAACATTCAGTGATTTAGTTCACAAAGACTCAGAAAGACAGAACAAGGCAAACGAAAGCAGAAGTGAAACACGAGCACATCAGAGCAGGATAACATCTCATTTCACAACAACATACTGAGACGATTGACTGCACGGCAGAAATGATACCGCTTGCAGAGACTAAGCATTTCTCCAGTTCCTCACGATCACTAAATAAAGATTACTCATCAATTTATAGACTCTGGACTCACAAACAACTTCTAGTTTGCAAGTAACTAGGGAAATGCATGTTTAATGCATAAAGCGTTCGAGATATTTCTAGATTTTTTAAAGATCTGGCTGATTTGCAGGGTTAGACACCACCGTGTGAGAATCCTCTGATATTTGTGAGGGTTCGGGCTCTCACCAATCATGAGTGTTATTCCGAGCGTGGTGTGTCCCGCTGAGCCCAGCATGGCCTCGATGCGGCCGTAGACCCAACCGATGACGTTCATGTTGACCGTGCTGCCCTGGACACACAGAGAGTCACATTCACAGCAAATCAACATGTGCACTAATTACTGTTATTTGTCACAAATATACACTACTGTTCAAAAGTTTGGGCTCAGTAAGATTTTTTTTTTTAAAGAAATGACTCCTTTTATTCAGCAAGAATGCATTAAATTGATCGAAAATGACAGTAAAGACATTTTTAATGTTACCAAAGATTTATATTTCAAATAAGTTCTGCTCCTTGAACTTTCTATTCATCAAATAATCTGCTCTCAACTGTTTTCAACATTGATAATAATCAGAAATGTTTCTAAGCAGCAAATCAGCATATTAGAATGATTTCTGAAGATCATGTGACACTGAAGACTGTAGTAATGATGCTGAAAATACAGCGCTGCATCACAGAAATAAATTACATTTTAACAGATATTCACATAGAAAACAGCTGTTTGGAATCATAATAATATTTCACTGTTTTTACTTTATTTGGATCAAATAAACACAGCCTTGATGAGCAGAAGAGACTTCTTTCAAAAACACTTAAACCCTCTAACCAACCCCAAACCTTTGAACTGTAGTATATGAGATAAAATGCAGTTTTATGGACAGTAAATGTTCTCTTTTCACCCAGCATTGCACATCAGTGGTCATTTTTGCACAAAGAATGAATCTTCACATCAACTCATTTGAGTCACAGTGATTCTACAGTGAATCTGACTGAATTCACATCACACACCAAGATGTAAAATTCAGATTATCTCCTTAAATCTGAATTTTTTTCATGAGCCTGTTTACACACTCACACTCACACGCACGCACTCTCACACGCACGCACTCACACTCACTCTCACACGCACGCACTCACACACACACACACACGCACACACA
>JAFVLL020008581.1:0-19119 GCA_021397915.2 Tor tambroides
CACTTAACATTTCTAGATAAACAACTCAACTCACAAAATGATCGGCATCAGCACCTGTCAGCATTTCTAGACCATCCAAGACAACTACATCTGTGTCTCTGGCTGAGGTAATCAGAATTATTCAGCCTATCAAATGTGTTTCTAAGCCATTTCTTGAATCAAAATGCATTGCTGCATTTCATACCACTAAAGCAACATCATCAATCTTTCCCTCAGGTTTTCAAACCAAGCGATTCATTTATACATCAAGGTAAAATCATTTTACTTCAGTTTCATCAACTTGGCAGCGGTGAAACGGCGGTTTTCTCGATTCATACACACAATCCATATTTGAATGGGCCTCAGAACATCCAATAAATGTTTGTTTCATAGACAGGTGTGTTCTTCCTCACACAATCTCAAATTACGAACCAATTACAGAGCAAATTACCTCAGAGATCCTTTGAGAAATCTAATCCCATCTGGATAGGAATGTTTGTGCTTGTAGTAAATTATTTTTACTTCTCATTTATTTCAAACACCGTCAAATATTGTAAATAGAGCTAAATTTGTGGGACTGGAGGGATGGCAGGGTAGGC
This sequence comes from Tor tambroides, assembly GCA_021397915.2. Lineage (NCBI taxonomy): Eukaryota > Metazoa > Chordata > Actinopteri > Cypriniformes > Cyprinidae > Tor > Tor tambroides. Next base: position 579 of record JAFVLL020008581.1, read on the forward strand.
TGTGCTGGGGAAGCTTGCATTTGACATCACACATTTTGTGACATTTAAAGGGTACAAAAGGGATACTCACGAAATCCTGTAGAGCGGAGTGGTGAGGCAGACAAAAAGGAGAGAGAAAGACAGACAGAAAGCTTAGATAACAGCCATGTTTGAAGAAAGTGTGTGTGGTCAGCGTGTACTTGTCGGTTCTCTGAGTCAGTTTGACAGCAAATGTCACTAAATGAATGTGTGTTAGTGGTGAGACACCTGTTGTGCCATCTGTACTTGAGGTCAATATAGGCGTCTAACTTCAGTGTGTGTGTGTAGGATGAAGTGAGTACTTACGCTTGCATGGTCGTTGTAGCAGTCTGAAAGCTGAACATGTTCTCTTTAGGGAACCAACTGTTATCTTCTGGTTAGAAACAGACGTAAGGGAGAACATTAGCACAGTTGAAATGATGTATCTGAATATATGAACTGTGTCAAACTGAACAAACATACACGGTGGCCCCAAAAAGTACTTGGACACGTAAGCAACACTCAAAAATGTAGGAATTTCATTGCAATAGACAACACAATATCAAACCAAATCAGCCCTCTAATTATGCTAGTTTTACTATTCTTAGCTATCTTTGTAATTACTTTTAACTATATAATAATAATAATACACATAATATACATACATACATACATACACACACACACATACATACATACATATATACATACACACATATTGTATAAACAAATGTTTCACATTAAAAGTCACCTTGTGCTATTTTCATAAAAATAAATGCCACTTGGTTGATCATCTGTCATCTAATGACGCATCTACATTTTTAAATGAATGTTTGGGTTCAAAACAAGTTCAGCTCAATTGCAAGTATTTCTTTAAAGTCGATTACTACAGAAATCATGCTGGCTTGTCCATTAATTTTTCCTTTTGTTGTTGTTTTAAAGAAAGCAAAAAACATGGTAAAACAAAGGCACATATAATAAGTCAATAGTGATAGTGAAATGTGAAGCACCTATTTTTTTTTAATCTGCAAAAATGTGTATTATTTAAGTGTCTACTATTCTAGACAAATGAACTTCTTGTTATTCATCAAAGACGCCCAGTACATCAACAGAGAAATGTTGTCATATGAAGGCATAGCAGATGACTTTGTTTCTGTCTGGTTTTCAGTAGTCAGAACTTATGAATATATGCAAACGATAAAGAGACGTTTATGTCTATCTGCTGTTTCAAGACTACTGGAAAACTACCTGCTTAGGTTGATGTTGAAAGGTTCTAACTTTACTCAAAGTTAGTAAATGATTCCATCACACCAGTCCAATGAATAATATTGAAGTACCATGGCTGTACTGTACATGTGGCTAAACTAAAAGCATTTTATTCCTGTACCTCAAACAATAGAGCATGGTGATAACACCAAGGTCATGGGTTTGATTCCCAAGGAATGCATGAACTAAATTTTCTGAATAGTATCGTGTTAACATGTAAGATAAAGTATTATTGATGTACAACACTAGTGGATGAAATAACAGCATTTTATTCCTGTAGCTCAAACAGTAGAGCATGGTGGTAACAACACCAAGGTCATGGCTTCGATTCCCAAGGAACGCATGAACTAAATAGTCTGACTAGTCTCAAATTAACATGTAAGATATTTAAGTATTATTGATGTACAACACTAGTGTCTAAAATAAAAGCATTTTATTCCTGTAGCTCAAACAGTAGAGCATGGTGGTAACAACACCAAGGTCATGGGTTCAATTCTATGGGTTCGATGTGCATGAACTGACAAAAATGTATATCTTAAATGTAATGGAAAAAAGTGTCTACCATATGCACTTCAGGACTCCATTTTCTATCAGCAAGTGCCTCACTAACCACAATTCTTGCTTGTTTTTAAAGAAAAAATCTGAATTATTTTCAGTGGTAATCAATATTATACCCAAATGCTGTTGATTGAGCTTTACTTTTGAACCTGAAACATTCCATTAAGTGTAGTTTAAGTGTCCAAATACTTTCTGGGGCCACTGTGTGAAGATCCACCAGCGACAACATACACACATGGTCCACTCCACAGAGGGAGAGAGCACAAAAGAGACACACAGGAGAGAGGAGAGAGACACAGGAGAGCGGGAAAAATACAGACCACGGCACATCGAACACATCGACGCCCCCGTTGTTGGCTGAACCCCACCCCTTCCCCTCGACCAGAGCCTCTCTCTCTCTTTCTCTCCCCTGTCGCTCTCCCCCTCTCACCTCGCTCCAGCCCAGTCATGCGGTCCACACTGCACATCCGCTCTAGTGGTGGCCGGCGCTGCTTGCCTGCCTCTCGGGTGCTGCTTTCCAGGTCCAGGGAGCCCTGGCTGCGCGAGGGAGCCCCAGGACAGGCCTCGCACGCCAGGCCGCATTCCTTTCCCTCCCCCCAGCCACGGATGTTGTGTGCGCTGACCGAGCTCTGCAGAGGCTGGGAAAGGTGGTGGTGGTGATGGTGCGACGTTCCTGCGGCAGAGATGTGCTGGTGGGGGTTTGTTCCGCTAGTTCCGCTGCTTCCACCTCCGCTGGTGTTGCTGTGATGGTGGTTGCCATGATGGTGGTTGCTGTGATGATGGTTTCCGGATCCACTTCCGCTTCCACGGTGGTGGTGGCGCTGGGTCGGAGAAGATGAGTTGGAGGATGTAGAGGGCTGTGCGAGCGCTTGGGCATGACAGGCCTCCTGCGCCCCTTTCAAGACCTCGAGCTCCAGGTTTTCCTTACTTCCCCTGCTGGTTCCCAGCATGCCGCTCTCTCCGGTGATAGTATAGACCCGAGCAGGCTGCAGGGCGCACTCCACGCACTTCTGCTGGTCCTCCTCTGCCGAAAAGCTGCGCTCTAGGGACAGCCGGCTCTTGGAGGAAGTTGCTGGAGGTGGCGGTTCCAGAAGGCCCAGGGTGGGGTTGATCAAGTTGGGGTCGGCGCCGACGGCTGAACCCTGGAGGGTGCAGCTGTGGAAGTTGTTGTTCTGAGTGCACAGGCTGTCAGGGGAGTCAGAGTCGTGGCCAACGAGGGTGTCAGACAGTAAGTGATCTTCAAATCAAACATTAGGACAGATGCCAAGAGAAAGAGAGGAACGAGTGAGAAACAGCAAGAGATGCACAGAGAAAAAGACAGATGAGTTAACACACGCTACATTAAGAAATGGCACAGTTCCTCATGAAACATGAACGCGCCTGGAGTCTAAGAAGTCACAGGCTGCAAGAGGACTGGAAAAAAGACGGGCGGAAAGAAAGCGACTGGAGATAACTGACCTGATCCGTTGCGGTTCTCAGGATGGGTGTGAAGGTACTCTCCGAATGCACGAGCTGCTCTGCAAAAAAACCACACACACACACACACACACACACATTCGTCATTGGCAGGCCCACACTGTGAATACAGTCACGGATGAAGGATAGTGTTAGGCACGACATGCTGTGAAGTCACAAGCAAATGACTTGGTTCTATTAATGAATTGTCCAAAAAGACTCTCAAACCAGTTACAGGCTTGAATCCGTCTGACAAATCTTTCATCACAAAATTAACTCACTGAATCAATCAGAGCAGTTAGACTCACATACTGAACTGCAAGTTATCATTATTTTCAATGATGTCAATCTCAAATGAAGCTATGAGTGCTTAAAGGGATTGTATACCCAAAAATATCAACATTTGCTCACCCTCATGATGTTCCAAACCTTTTGAACTACAAAAGAAGATATTTTGAAGAATGTTGAACAGTTTTGGTGCCCACTGACTTCCAAGTGTATCGAAATATCCTCTTTAATGTTCCTCAGAAGAAAATGTTCATACAGGTTTGGATAAGGTGGATCAGAGGCAGGGTTGCCAGGTTTTCGCAACAAAACCCGCCCAAATGCTACTCAAAACTAGTCAACAACCAGCCCAAATGCGTGTTGAGCCGGGTCGACAGGTTAAAAAAAAAAAAAAACACGCATTCCGGGGGGTAAAATACACTTTTTTTTTGACAGGGTTTCCCTGGCAAAATTCACATTCCAGGGCTAAATATCATGTTACTGGTGTCGCTTCAACCTGCTGACATGAAAAACAACCTGCGGCAACAGTGTTAAAGTAGCCCAATTCCACATGAAAACCGCAGACTTGGCAACACTGATCAGAGTGATTTCTGGCATAATTTAAATTTAAATTTTTTGGTGAACTGTCTCTTTAAGGTTTCTGAAACATCAGTTAGAATCATTACTGACTGATGGCTATAATGTATAAAATATACATTTGCGATAAATGATATTTTAATAATAAAAAAACAATGGAAAAGTACTCTCAGCTGCGTTTAGCATATTTCACCATGTGAAATCCATTCTGCAGAATTCCACACATTTTCTCTTGAAATCAGCTTAGTCATCAGGCTACAAAACCACAGAAGCATCACACAGCATAATCCAGAACTGCATAATCCAATGACCCTCTCAGCAGCTGATCATATTTAACATTTACTGCAATCCTTTCATTACTTAAATCCTGTTTTAATGAATTAAGCCCATCATGATGTCTCTTTTACAAGAGAACTTCAGAGCATTCAAGCAAGCATTAACGCAAACTTGCACTCTGAAACATGCATACATCTGCATTTGTATCACTATATTTATCATTTTATTTTGATTTAATTCTTATTTTAGTCACGTTTTGCATGCTAAAACAATCAAAATCTAGTTTTCATGACCATGAGAGGAACTCACACTGACATTAATGAGAGTTTATTTGTTGCTGTGCCTTTAAGATGTTTATGTAAATATCCTTTTCACATGTGACAGCACTTTGTTCTGGCACATTAAACTCTTATGTACAAAATATCAAGTAAATTAGATTCCTGATGATATGGCACATTTAAATACTCATTTTTCCCACAAATGAGCAAGAGAAAGCCCTTCTAGACAGAGTCTAGATGGCCGATGGTTCCTTGTATGTCCTGCTTCCGGATCCGGCTGTCAGTTTCTATCACTTCTTTTTCAATTTGAGAAATGACAGGCCCAGTGCGGACTACTCGTAGCCTCTTAATGTCACCTGCTAAGCTGACACCAGCCTCGGGTATAAAGGGCTTTCACAGGAATACGAGTAATGCTCTGCATGCGGCAGCTGTCTGCATTGAGAGGTTTGAAAGCCGGACTCCTCAAACTTGAGAATGTGGCTCGGCTTCTGCAGTGTGAAGGCTGAAATGAGGGGCAGGCATGTGGAAACGCATGTGACTGTGAAAAAGAGGGCATGTGGTGGAAAGAAAGGTGGGAAAACAAGAGTGGGGAGAGGAAGGGAGAAAGAGAGAGGAGGAGGAGGAGGAGGAACAGAGACACGCACACTGTGTAAATGTAATTGGTTGCTTTGTATTTCAGAGCCACCCACAGATTCAGATGTAGCGTTTTTATCTTTCCAGTCCAAGAGGAAGAATGTGGGAGAATCAAGGATTTGAAGGGTGAAAAAGGGACAGAGACATGGAGACAAGTAGAAATATGGATGTGAAAATATAAGTATATAATTAAATAAGTACATATATACATAATTAAAACAAATTAAGAAAAATAAACATGACTGTCAGCATTTCTTTTACCATTTTTAAATCAACCTTTTTTCAGTTATGAGGTCATTAAAAATGCATGTATAAATAATTTAAAGAATTATAAATCATAATAAAATAAATTATGAAAAAATTAAGAAAAGAAGAATTTAAAAGAAGAATAGTATTTAATGCTGAAGGTCATGTAAACTACAATAATAAAAAAAAAAAAAAAAAAAATTAAATTAGTATAGCATGTCAATGCAGGTCATGTCAACTACTGTAATAAATATAAAAATTTTAAATAATTTAAAAAAAAGTTTAAAATTATTATAGCATGTCACTGCAGGTCATGTCAACTACTATAATAAAATAAAATAAAAAATTATTAAAAAAGAAAAAAAATTGTTAAATATTAGCATAGAATGTCATGCTGCAAGTCACTTCAACTGCTATAATATATTTTTTTAATTAAAATTTATATAGCATTCCATGCTGCAGGTAATGTCAACTACAGTGCTATAAAATAAATAAATAAATAAATAAATAAATAAACAAATAAAGTTAAAAATGAGTATAGCATGTCAACTCTCTGGACATAAAAAGTACCTTTATTGTCTGCATGTGTTTCTCTCAAATATACAGAAAATTATCTTCATTACATGATAACAGCTTTGATTGGTTTGAATTACAGGCTCATGCAGTCACTGTGACGCAAATAATCAGCTCGATAACTTCAAGAGATGCTCAAAACCTCATTCATACCAAAGTAAGCACTAATTTGACACTTAATTCACAGGCGGCTATAAAGAGAACGTCAGAGATGGAGAGAGTGAGAAAACGCATAAAAACTGCGAAAAGAACGTCACAACGAATTCCCACAGGAAATATCAGTCACCACTGGCCCATCGTAAACAAAGAGACAGAAAGAGAAACACTAATTAGTTATTAGGCCTGAGGGGGTATCATCAGTAACGATCGATAACACCAACTGAGGATTATGGAAAATGACTTAGCCAATCAGAACAGACGATTAAGATTTGCATAAATAATGAAGCCAGGATAACCAAAGAGACTTTGGTGGTTCCCATTTCATAAGTGCATATTGACGCCTCGATAATAAACGAATAACAGCTTATTCTGTTCCGCATATGGTGGCTTTGGCATTCGCAACTGTGTAAATCTCTGGGTGAGTCATTGCTTTTCGGGAAGCTGATTCAATCTTGTAGGAGACATGACAGACGAGTCCTTAATACGCTCTGCCTGAACCCGTTTTCGCCAAACAGACAAATATTTACAGGCACCAATACATGCTTTCATACCTTTAATGTATCTAATGAACCTGTTCTGCACAATATATGGCCCACACATAATCACATCCATTCCCCACGCACAGAAAACCCACTCCGATCTCAATATTGCAATCTCCTCCACAGAAGCTGTCACACGCCTTGGGATCATTCCACAGGAATCCCTGGTGGCTCGCAGTCGCCCTCAGCTTTCCTGACGTAATGTTCAACAACATGACACTTGTGACAGTGCTTTAAATTATTCAGTTTTACCATAACAGCTCGTGTTGAACCAGGTCATTCTCGCCCACTTCGTAACAAGCATCCTCCAATGCAAGAGGGTTAATTGGAGTGCCAATTCAGTTTGAAGAGCCACATTCTTGACCTGAAGAGCAGTTGAATGCAGTAAGCATTCTGCCTACATAGGGAGCTTACTACACTCATGTAACCTCATAAGAGACAGATTTAGAAGCCTCTACATAAATAATGTACCAAATTTAGACTGATTTGATGTTATGTTGTGTTAATGGTATGATGCTTGAATAAGCATAAAAATATACATTTTACACATACTGGGAGAAAGAATACATATTGAATTATTATAATATATAGTATCATTGATATTATGCAGTAATAAACTAAATTTGAATGTTGGATTCTTTCACTGAGCTATAAAATAATAATAATAAATGTATTTAAATAAATGTATTATAAATGTATTAATTTAAATTTAATCTGTTCTAGAACACTACAATATTGCAATCCACTAGATGTCCCAAGGGGATGATCATATTAATGAAATATCAGAAAAAATACAGGATAAAATAATACATTTTGAATTACACCATTTTTTTTTTTTACATTTCAGTAATAATAATACTATGCAGTAGTGAATGAAATTTAAATCTTGGATTTTCCACTGAGCTTTAAAATGAAATCAATTTTTTTTAAATTAAAATAAATTAAAAAAAAATTAAATACAAATAAAAGTTCAATTTTTTTATTCTATCTGCTCTTGTGCGCTAAAATTCTACACTGCTTCCTTCTCCGTTAGCTTCTCTGATTAACATCAGCTAGACATCCAAAGCTGAGGGAATTATCATATTAATAAAATATCAGAAGAAATACAGGAAGATAAGAAGGAAGGAAGGGGGGCAAAAGAGAGGGAGGGCAAGAAAATGGGTAATGGGTAAAGCGAGGAAGAAAAAAGAGAAAAAAAGAGGAGCTACTAGGTGAAGATGAAATAAAAAGAAGTCAGCATGCTTCCAGACATGTGACTGAAAAAAATTAAGGTGAGTAAGAAAAGGAAAAACTATGTAAATGTGTGTATTTTACGGCCGGATTGTAGTAATGCATCATGTGACTCCAAAAAGTCGGCAGATGGAGGTAGATGAAAAAAAAAAAAAAGAGAGTTGAGAGGAACATTAAATATGAAAGCGTATGAAATGCAGTCAGAGAAGATGCGAGAAACCGGTGAAATTCAATACGGCAGCAGAGTCATTTCAATTGGTGGATACACAAATATTCTCTCAACCAATTAAAAGCTATTCATAATAAACTAACACATACACACAAAGTCTATATTTCTGTAATGCATCTGTACGTTGTTTTGTGTATGTGTGTGTATCTGTAATTATCATTACTCTCAGTAGCAATTCGTTATAGATTCTCATAATGCAGAATTTTGTCTTATGTTTTTGTTTTTTTTGTACTACAGTATTTTTTGGGAGGGTGTGACTAATAGTCATTAAAAAATATTGCAAAATATCTTAAACCTCAAATACTTTCATTGTATACCACAGAAGAATGTAGGTCACAGAGGTCTAGGACAACAGGATCATCTAGAGCAGATTTCTCACTGCAAATGTTTTAGAGCTCTTCCTATCGCTTTGCTTTCTGCAGTGTTACTCAACAGAAGCAGCACATAAAAGCATGGGCACAGTAGGAGGGGACAGAATCCATGACAGTGCACTCACACACATTCACACACACAGCAGGCACTCATGCATGAAACATACACACACTAGAAAATTCACACTCAAAGCCACTCTCAAACACAGGACTGTCATAATGCAGTACTACACTACTGCTGTTGTGTTTACACAAAATGAGATTTAAATTATCACACAGCATTTACAGCATTTAACACCAATTGTTTAGAACTGAGAACACGAGCAAATATGGTCGATTTCAAATCACTCATGCCAACCAAGCAACTGCCATTGAGACGAATGTTAATACTAACAGATAGACATGTGTAATATTTAAAGGGATAGTTCACCCAAAAATAAAAATTTGTTAAAAATGTAATCACCCTCAGGCCATCCAAGATGTAGATGAGTTTGTTTCTTCATCAGAACAGATTTGGAGAAATTTAGCATTACATCACTTGCTCACCAATGGATCCTCTGCAGTGAATGGGTGCCGTCAGAATGAGAGTCCAAACAGCTGATGAAAACATCACACTAATCCACAAGTAATCCACATGACTCCAGTCCATCAATTAACTGCTTCTGAAGTGAAAAGCTGCATGTTTGCAAGAAACAATTTCATCAAGACGTTTTTACCTTCAAAGTAAAATATGAGTCCTTTATCCATAATATTGCTTTCTCCAGTAAAAAAGTTGCCTCATCTGAATCAGGAGAGAAATACAGTCCAAACCATTCTAAACAAATATGCTGGTGGATTTTGATGTGGGAGGACAACAGAGGATGGACCTTTTCTCTGGAAGAAGTTTTATTACAGATTATGGACTGGTATTTTAGCCAGAAGTGACAGTTTAAGGTTAAAATGCCTTGGATGATGGATGTTTGTCTTTCACAAGATGTTAACTGATGAACTGGGTCGTGTGGATTATTTGTGATGTTTTATCAGCTGTTTGGCCTCTCATTCTGACGGCACCCATTCACTGCAGAGGATCCATTGGTAAGCAAGTGATGCAATGCTAATTTCTACAAATCTGTTCCGATGAAGGAACAAACTCATCTGCATCTTGGATGGCCTGAGGGTTGGTTTTCAGCTCATTTTAATTTTTGGGTGAACTATTCCTTTAAGAAATGATTTAGGTAAACTTAATTGTCTAGACACTTCACCAAGCAAACACTTCACTGGCATCTTTCCCAGAGATCCTTAGGCATTTAATTCAGGCAGGTCCTTGAGAACAGTTATAAGGTGAGTGGATAACATGAATTTAATATGAGCCCGGGGACAACCGAACAGTCAAGCATTTCTGATCCCTCTGACATATTTTCCTCTGATATATTCTGAGCTAGTAAAAACAGCAGCACGGCTAATGGCATGTTCTTGTAGCGCATGTTTGCGCAGCGTATGGGACCTGCGCTTCGGCACAGACCGCAGATTAAAATGTCACCCTCCTCCCTCTTCCAAGGTCTGAGAGCCGGGCTTAATGACGCCTGGAACCCTCCTTCGCCCTGAGCACACCCTCTCTTCAACTCTCACTCGACCCTTTTCTCTCTCTCTCGCATAACAGCAGAGACAACAATGTCAAAGGCGTAATCGCAGAGTGTCAGAGTCATCCTGAGATCTGCATTATCTCAAACGGTCAGACTAATTACAGGACACAGTCTCATCTCCGCTACCAGATAATAAATAGAGCAGGAAGTGAAGGGGGGAGACGCAGCATGTTCAGTCTTATACAAGTATATAAGATGTGGAGTCTCTTCACAAAGATGTATAATTAATGATGTTAAAACTGTAAGGCAGGCGATTTAGCGGTTTTGCATAGTGGGCGGTATTATCTAGGATTTGTTCTTTTAGCATTTGGATAAAATAGGATTAGTTAAGTCTAACCTACTGAGAAAGGGATAGCTCACTCAAAAAAAAAAAATTCTTGTATTATTCACTCACCCTCATGTCGTTCCAAATCCGGGTGTTGTTATTTTGTTCTGTGGAACACAAGATACAATTTTTTGAAGATTTTTTCTATACAAGGACCATGTGAAAAGAAGTGCAGAATTAGAGAAGGTTATTAGAGAATAGTTAGTTAATTTCAGTCAGGTCCTTACAGAAAACTATCAAATGGTTTTAGAATACTTGAAATATAGTATATGGTTCCTTTAAAAAAAATATACTTTCAGCGATGATGCATTAAATTGATCAAAAGTGACAGTAAAAGCATTTAGAAGCATTTAGATAAACTTTTTTTTAATGGATCATTTTTTGTTTTTGTTTTCATGAAAATATTAAGCAGTACAACTGTTTTCAACGTTGATAATAATAATAAATGTTTCTTGAAATGCAAATAAGCGTATTAGAACGATTTCTGAAGGATCATGTCACACTGAAGACTGGAATAATGATGCTGAAAATTTAGCTTTGTTCTGACAGGAATAAATTACATTTCAAAATATACTCAATATAAAACAATTAATTTAAATTGTAATAACATTTCATAATATTACTGTTTTACTGCATTTTTGATCAGATAAATGCAGCCTTGGTGAGCTTAAGAGACTTTTCAAAACATTAGAAATAAATCTTACTGACCCCAAACTTTTAAACAGTATTTTACTAAATTATTTGAAATAAAGAGAAACTTATTTTAGACAATGCACCCAGTTATCTTCAAAAAATAGTTTGTCATTCATTTATAAAGTGATTACAAAGTCAATAGAAATTAAAACTGACAAAGCGAGACTGCTGTTAATCAGCCAAGTGGATCTGGTTATTGACTAATGCTTATAATCTCAATCCCCAAATATTGTCTGATATACAGTACATTTGGAACCTGATTGTCATAAACTGTCATATGAAAAAACAAAAAAAATTCTCTTTTTGTTAAGCTTGTTAAAGTTGCATGCAGACTAGCTTGACCAGGACAGCTATGATGGGTTTCGCAATAGACCGCAATTTGTTAATTTAAGATAGTCACTAGCTGATCCAATTTAGCTGGTCTTGCCTGGTGTTTCAGCAGTGTTAATAAATGGCTGATTTAAATGTCGACCCAATGCCTCATGTGGCCTGTGCCAAAACCCCCCCCAAAGCTATATATGAAAATCTTTCTAAATTCCCTGATTTGATATTTAATATGAAAATACATGCTATTTTTAATATGCTGGAAGGAGGGTGACGACAGGGTTGCAGCTCTAGATCCTTTCTGGGAAACTATGAGCACATTCTGAAATGCCAGCGTTCGGCAGATTTAGCCGAGGCCCAAAGATCAAGGAGTCAGATCTCATCAACCTGCAGTGAATAAAAACCCACTGAAAAGAGCCTCACTTCCCACTCGATAGCTCAGACTAGGCTTAAAGAAGGCAGTCTCTTCAGATACTGCAGGCGTGAGAGAATATCTGGGATGTTTCCTTAAAAGGTCCCATATAGGTCAATGGATTTCAGTGTCTGTTTTAAGAGCCAGAGTTACAGATTACACTGCACTGGTCTTACAACGCTACAACTGACAGCAGTCTCAAGACTGTCAAAGAGGTTAAATACAACATTTCTAATTATGTTTCTTTAAGATGTCCTGGTGCATTACATCAGCCAGAAATAAATAAATAAACAAACAAACAAACCTTTTTTCAACTTTGGGCCAGGGTCTGTCTGTTATAATGTAAAAAAAAAAAAAAAAAAAGTCATTTTCCTAATCTTATTGCAGTCCGTTTTTCTTTAAAAATGTCCAAAAATCATTAAAATATATTTAAAAAGGGGCAAAATTGTGTAAGATAAGAAGACTTGTCTTCAGGTAATATCTTAAATTAAATTTATTTTTTCCTACCCACTGGCAAATAATCTGTTCCTGTTTTAAGCATAAATCTCGCTAGTTTAGTTACGCTTAAAAAACAATATTCCAAGAGTAATAAACGTAATTCAAACTGTATTCTAAATATATAATAAAAACCTTAATATCTGAGCAAAAAAAAAATAAAAAATGTATGCAGTATTGCTTTTTGCTTCTTAGATGTTTTTTTTTAAAATAACTTACAGTATGGCTGTTTTGAGAAGTTGTCATACCACACTGCAATCCTCCAAACCTCACAATAGCGTGACATCTCACTGAACGCTCAGCCGGTACACGACATTCAGTTTGGCAGTGATTTTAAGAGACGTCTGATTGCTTATCCCTTAATAACATTGTCATCTAATTCTGCTATGTTTATTTTCCATCCTGATATTAAGGATACACACTATAAACAGTACAGCAAAAGAATAACAAATGGATCTCTGAATGTTACGGTACATTTAAACCTCACAAATTCACACCTTAAATAAAACCCAAAGGATTCACGAAATAGAAATATGCAAGTATCTATCGAGAGGAGACGGCGTGAAAGCATAGCCGGTGACTCAGCCTCTCGGCTCATAAATCAGATTGGATAAGCATCAAGTGGAAATCGGCAGATCGCTCATGATTAGCATACAAACACTGTACAAACCAGGCTCTCCATGCTGACCCAGAGGCCCTGAAAGCATTCGGCCTAAAAATGACTCAGAAACACAAAAAGAAAGAAAGACCAACAGGAAGATGTTTGGTTTCATACTTCGAAGGATTATTTGGAGAAAACCACTACAAATGCATGACGTGGCCAAGCTGAAAAGATTCTAAAAAGTAGTGCAGGTTGAGAGCAGGAGCACTTCCTGTTCTGTAGTGTGTCGGAGTGGGCCGGGGTACTATTGATCCTGTGTGTATTCACAGAACATGGTCCACCTACAGATTTTGCTTTTGAACAGCTCAGTGGTCATGACCTAGTGTCTGAAGGAGAAGAGATTATCAGAGACCGCCTTCACAAGGTGCAACAGTCCCCCGGACAATGCCGAATCCAGGGGATGAAAGGGAGGGACATTCAATAGTAAGTGAGCACAAAGCTTGCACGTTATTCCAAACTGTGTTGAGAAAGACATTTTTTTGACAGTCAGTGTGATTTAAATTTGGCTTTGGCTGACAATTATTCCACAGCACAACACCTCTATAATTTACAGGCTATAATAGCAGTAACAACTGCCACAGGGCAATGACTAATTCCTTTACAAATGAGCAGTTTCTTCCCGCAGGGCAGCCCATTTTAACAGCGTCCACATCTGAAGTCTGAATAATGCCTGATTACTCCAATACAGCTTGCTTTAATTTGAATTCAAGGCAGTTTAGAGGCCCTTTTGTTTATGTTGACAGAGATGGACCCTAGAGCAATGTGAGAAATGTTGAAAGTGTCTGAATAAATTTTGGTTTGACTGTATATAAATCTTAAAATATTCACAATACATTTTTTTTATAACATTTGATTATATTCATTTCTATGACCTTTCCAGGTCTACAATTCACACTTTAAAAACTCCAGATCATGAGAACCACAGTTCTTGAAGAAAAAAAAAAAAAAAAATGGGGAAAAGAATTAAGAGAACAAATAACAAGAAATATGATTTTTAGCAGTTTTAGCTTATTTTAAACCTAGTTTTGTCTAATTTGAAATCATTTCAAGTCATCTTTCAGCCACCTTATAAGTGTGCTGACGCCCCCTAGTGGGTCCCGGCCCCCTGATCGTGAACCACGGCCCTACAGCTAATCTACAAAGACTTTCACTAATTAATTGGTCATAATTAATCAAAATGTTAAGCATATAGTATGTAGATTACTCATGCATTAACATTAATATTGGACACTTAAAACTATGTATGAGAGTGTCTTATCATGCCATTAACGTGTTTTGTCGGTTTAGGATTCTGTCTACCGTTCTCTGTAACATCGGTCATTTCTACTCAGCATGCAAAGCCGTTTGCACAGATATACCTGCCCTGCATACTGAACAGCCACTCGTTCAGGCTTATGACACACACACACACACACACACGCACACACATAAATGCACCAAGGTAAAGGAATGCCATCCCATTCATCACTTCAATCTGTGCCTGAATGCTTTAAGTCTACAGCTGGATTTAGACAAGGTCATTTCAATGACCTCTATCTATGAGAAATGACAGCTGCAAAGTTTTTCTGCTTCAATGCAACAATCACAATCCATTCTGCATGTGAACATTAAGGATGCAATGACTCACGGCATCCCTGAGGCATCAGGCCCAGACGTTAGGGTGAGAAGGTGAACCTCTTGCTATCTTATGAATTATGACAAGACGTGATACACATGAGAGCTAAACAGACACTAGTTATGTAATAACAGGTCTGTAGTCAAGACTAGCGGACAATCAATATGAGGTTTGAGTAAAAATAATGAAATCAAGCCACTATTATAGTGTCTTACGTGTTGATTTAACATCTGTGGTGGCTGAATCATACTCTTGGTTACAAGACTGCCAGTCTGTTTTCCAATGACGATATAATTCACCTTGACACAGGAACACCAAGGCCAGCACGAGTCAGTCACAGAGGATTGACAGATCGAATCTCATGCATATTTGCCTGTTGCAAGCGCATCAGCGGTGAAGGACAGTGTCAATGCCTTGATCTACAGATGAGATGATGACTTGTTAGGCTGCCTTGCTGGAAAATCCGTCTTGGGCTGATCACTGGCATCTTAGAGCAGTAAACCAGCCTAAGGTGGTCAGGATGGCTTTAAGAATAAGTTGGAAGGTTTAGATGGATTTTACAACAGCATTCTCACATCTGTGAAATTTTTGTTTAGGAAATAAACAGTTTACTGTGAGATCTATACACTCAAGTGTAATTAACTAAATGAATTAATATATGAATATATTAAGTTGTGGGTCCCTTTACTTAAAGTGATAACACACCCAAAAATAAATGTTTCTTTATTTTTTCTCAAACCTGTATATTTTCCTTTACTGAACATAAAAACAGAAATTCTGAATAATGCTTTTTGGTGATTGAATATGTAAAGCATGCAAAAGCACCATAATAGCACAACAACATTATAGTATTGTGTGAGGAACAGATCAAAATCAACGTTATCCGCTAATAATAATGTTCACTTCCATTGAGCTGATCACTGAGTCACAGATATGAACTTGAGAGCCCTAATACAAATGATTCACTGGAAGATTCAACACAAATGACATTCCGAATTCTGTCATGTCCTCTGAAAAATATTTTCAATAATTTAAGATTCACTTTCGTTCTGTCCCTCATATTCTGCTCTCGAAGAGTTTTATGATACTTTTATCATGATATTTTTATGAGGCTTGACCGGGCTTGACATCTTCAGTCACCATTCATTTGCATATTAAGACAAGGCCTACTTCAGATTTTTTTTTGTTTTCCGCAAAATATATAGAGATTCAGGTCTGGAACAACATGAGGGAATGTAAATGATGCCAGAAATGAATTATCATTTGAATATCAATGTTCTGAATATTCACAGATAAATGGAACTGTAACGCTAACAAATACATTCGTATTCGGGACGTCGGTTTTCTAAATGACCGGTTTGCTCCAACAAATATCACGGCTGACCTTTCCTTTCTCGCATGAATGAGAGTTGAGATGAGATCCCCACGCGGCGTTTTGTAACTTCAGCGGCAGTGCGCGCAGAGCTCTGAAGCCACACGTACGAATGCAGAGCTGAGCTGACGGGCTTCATGCGGTGCAGAACCCAAAACGAGTTCAGATAAAAGCAGACACTCACCTAACTTTGGCTGCCACCGAAGAAATCGCATCATTTCTCAGATTCTTCCTTTTGGACGCTGCAGTTCCCATGCTGGCATGGAAACAACGCTTGCAAGAAAACAGCACATTCCAGATGTCAAAGCATTGGAGAAAACGCGCGAAAAAAAATGATGGAACAGGTTGGTTTTAGGATGCGGATCCTTTTGCGTTCACAACAAGGTCTGTTTAAAGCATAACGCAAAAATTCTGGAGGTGATGCGGGACAGAGGATGCTGCCGTCTCCTCTTGCTAGTGTCAACTAGTTAAAGAAAAAAAACACACGCACGAGCAGGTCCCTCCCCTCCTCTCTCTCTCTCTCTCTCTCTCTCCATTGAGATGAGAAAGATAGGATGGCTTGAAGAGTGTTTATGGTGATGGGAGTGTGTGAGGGTCCACACAGGAAACCCAGTGGGACCATATATGGAGCGACCACTCCTCCAATTCCACCCACCCGTGAAGCCAGTCCAGCGCTAATGTCAGGTACAGAATGAGCTGGAGTGACCGGAACACATGCATAAATACCGCACTTCTCATTATGTTACCAGAATCATAATGTTTTATGGCCATCACTTTATAGTTAAATACTACTGTACATAATGTTTGTCTAACTAGCTATCCGTACATCCATCTATCTATACCCTATCTATCCATCCATCTGTCCATTCGTTCATCTGTTTCTGTCTATCCATCTATCCCTCTATCCATCCTCTGTCCATCGTCTGTCCATCTGCCCATCCATCCATCCTCTCTATCTATCCATCTGTCTGTCTATCTATACTCTATCTGTTCATTCATTATATTTCATTATAATATTACATTCAATTCATTATATTCATTTATCTTCTTTCCATCCATCCATCCTCTGTTCATTCATTCATTCATCCATCTATACTCTATCAATTCATTTATCATCTATCTTCCATCATCCATCCTTCCACCCATTTATCCTCCATCCCTCCCTCCATTCTCTTTGTATATATATCCTTCTGTCCTTCTATCTAGCTATACTCTATCAACTTATCTATCATCCATCCATCCTCTGCCTATACATCCATTTATAATTTATCATCTTTCCATACATACATACTCTATCTATCCACCCATCCATCCACCCTCTTAAACCATCCATCTATACTGTCTATACATTCATTTATCATCTATCCATTCAGCCATATTCTCCATCCATCCTTTCTGTAGCTATCCATTTATAATCTATTTATACTGTAAAAAGTGTAATATAACCTAAAAGAATGCTTCAAGTGGTAATGTCAAAATTAATTTCTATATAGTCAAAAATTCTTATTCAATGACTGAATCAGCCTGCACACCACAGGTTAGATCAATCCAGGCAGAAATAGCTCACTGATCTATCCAATTTGTTAAACAAAAACCCTCACCTCACATTTCCATATTTGCATATGTGCATGCATACCTTCTCAGGTTTTCAGACAATGCATATAGCTGTATCGCCATGCACACTCACACAGGCACATACACACACACACACACACACACACACACACACGTCTGAATTACAGCAGTGTGCCCTCGCTCCATAACAGCCTGTTAACTGTCTACGGTTGCCTCACTGAAGCAGACAGACAACAGACGAACTGTCCCTCTGCTGTAAGACAGCTAGACAAACAAGTGTAGAGAAACAGGGGCTTTAGTGTTGCAGCATCAATAGAATGAAAATCCAAAGAAATATGCATTAGTGACAAAACTGTATACATCTGACACGGGTCGCAAACCTGTTGTTTACCTATATTCTGTGTTTAGGCAAACACGTGGTCTGTCTGTGTCATATAGGGAGACCGATGGAAAGAAACAGAAGTCAGCGAGATTGAAGAACAGTATATATTACAGTGCTTCTGGGTTTTTGCTGTGGCCGACACAGTTTTTTTTTTTTTTTTTAAGTAAATAATCCGTGGTAGCCCTGGGCTGCGAGTGTGCGTGGTGGGACTGCTGATGAACGGAAGAAAAACAGAAATGAAAGAATGACAAAATGCCCTTTCTTTAACACAGCACCGAGACGTGCAGCATGTACTGGCAATAAAGCCGATAGAATTTGTTAATTATCCCCACACAGACTGCAGTGGATGTTCACATCATGCACAGCTAAGCGTTACAGATTAATTATTCAAAAA
>JAFVLL020008582.1:0-29144 GCA_021397915.2 Tor tambroides
TTTATATTGAAAAGAGAAGTATCTTGTGTTTTGTGCTCACAAGTTAATGTCTTAATCTGTCGATCTTGTTACTGTGCTATTAAATAGTGTTTTCACTATATTTTGGATTTTAATATCCAGTGCAGAGTTGATTGTTATACGGCTCCTTCAGTGAATCGCTGCCGCCTCAGTGATCAGCCGTGAAACAGTGATTCTGTCCAAATTCCCTATAAAATCATAAATGATTCCCTTTGAGCTAAATTAAACTATTTCCTTTAAATTAAATATTACGTTTTTACGTTACACTTATGTAGGCTACTTGCTCAATTTTTGTTTAACCACAAAAGGTACATACTGCAAACATCAAAATATTTGACATTTTAGATTTAACACCTCAGCACATGATGATTTTCTCTTAAAACACAGGGAATCAGGAGTGGATTGGTTGAGACAGATGTGGGATTCTCCCTCAGAATAATTATACCACTTTACATTCAAATTTGAATTACAATTGCATCTTGTTTTTCCCTCAATTCAAATTCAGGACTGGAATGTAAACTAGAACGTAAGAGGCATTCTCATTGAATTCTAAACACACAATCTGATACATTGTCAGCGAGAGAGATTAAGAGTGATCTCTTGGCTAATCCTCCCCGTGAATGTGTCCATGCTTCTATCAAAGCACTACATGGTCAGGAGTCTTTTATGCACATACTCACGAAATTCCACATTCACATTCATTGCGTGCAGCTGACGAGTTTGCGCTCTGTCAGCGAAGTGTGTCATCACATCCAAAAATCTACATTGCAGGTTCGAGCTGCTAGCTGCTTTCCGTGCCTGTCACACAAATGTGCCATATGTTGAACCCAAGCGTGAAATAATTCCACCCGAACACTGACCCTGCCAGTCACGGGCCTCATCAACTTGTTAAGTGTCATTCCTCCCTGATAGAATACTATGCAAAGCAATATGAGGTGGATGAAACTCTGTTCCACGTCCCTGCTACAACACAAACACGACCTGAATGCGGTATCAACGAACACCGTGCTGCTTCCCACAACAGGCACCCCTCAGCGTAAATGATTGATAAACTCGGCAAAGAAAAACATACTGGTAATTGGACTAGCTGAGATGAAGGAAAAGCTCTAGTTGCACTGGATCCTCATGAATTTGTGAAGGGGATGTTGGCACAAATATTATGGTTCATGCCACTTGTGCAATCAAGGAAATGGAGGTAGAACTAATAGCGGGATTGCTTGTGCACTTAGTGATTTACCCTCCCAAAGGCCCCGTGTGAGGCCCTGAGTGATTTCTCAAGTGATACGTCTGGTATTCTGTGAGATATGCATATTCGGCTAGAGGGAAAGTGTGGTCATTGGGTCTTGATTCGGTCACAAAATGCCCAGGGCCGTTAATTATCAGGCTCTTAGCTTGGATGATGTATCTGAATGTTGGTTCTTGCATGTGTGTAGGTGGAAAGCCTGGATTGCTGTTCCTAAATTGCATGAGATTGTTTGGTATAAGATGCACTTGGGGGGAAAAAAACATTTATCTCATCAGTATTTTGGTCTTGTTTTTTAGTAAAACCATCTAAACATCCTTACAACGAGATACATTTTAAAGGAAAAAAAAGAAACACGAGTTGTATATTTTTTTCTTGATTAGACAAAATGTTTTTAATTTTCTTTTTTAAATGTTTTGTTTTAAGCATACAAACATGCAAGCTAGATAATTTTTTTTCGACGAAATTATATATATATATATATATATCCATCTATCTATCTATCTATCTATCTATCTATCTATCTATCTGTCTGTCTGTCTGTCTGTCTCTCTCTCTCTCTCTCTCTCTCTCTATCTGTCTGTCTGTCTGTCTGTCTGTCTGTCTCTCTCTCTCTCTCTCTCTCTCTCTCTCTCTGTCTGTCTGTCTGTCTATCGACACACACACACACACACACAAACACACACAATCAATGGAAAACAAGACAAAATTCTGATGACTGCCAACTGCAAACAATCCCAATGATTGTTTGCAGTGTGTACCTTTGCCAGTTATTGCAGATGGCAAGGTGGATGGAAGTAATGTATTGATCCCTAAGGGGGGAACTCAGGTGCTGAACATCAAAAGTGCACAAATACTTTCCCACACACAGAGAGTGCAAATCAAAACACAGTCTAAAGGCAATTACAGTAGAAAGTATAAACCATAACAGAGTGCAAAAGAAAAACTATCCATGAGCAAAGTTATTATGCCCGGCCAACAGGCCATGTAATTTGCTCCATTTCGAATGTGACAGAGATCCTTTTTCTAATAAAAGCTTCTGAAAGATGGCTGAACAAAAAAAAGAGATAAAAGATCATGTGAAAAGTTTGGCAGAGACTACTCTACTCGTGAACTGTAAGTCTTAATTCCCTCCGCAGGAATGCACTCCCAGAATATTGTGATCGATGTGCTCTGATGTTAGCAATTATACTGTGATTGAATTATTTCAGTCATTTCGAAGCATCTAGATCGCGAGGAGGTGATGGAGTTATTTGTCAGCAGGCTGCTGGGCGCGATATATTATCTGAATCCGTCCAGGCACGCGTCCAATTAAGTGACACGCTAATTTGTCATTTGTGTTTTTTGATGCATCCGAAAAAGCCGTAAGAAATCCCTTCTGAAGCTATCCTGAGGACCCGCTGATCCTGTGTATTAGATTTGTACTGTATTTGAGAGGGAAACATAATCAAAGTTTCATCAGAGCATTTGTTTATCTAATCATCAGAGAAATTAACCGCTAATGGAATTGCACTAGATCACTGGAAACAATGGTAATGGCCTCTATTAAAAAGCTATCACATGGATTTCGTGTAAGTAAATAGATTTATTCCTCAGTCTTGCCAAATCGCTTATCACTTTTATGTGAGCATCACTGGAGGGAGTTCAGAGTGTAAAAGTATAAATAGCAGAATGCTAATAACTCTAGCAATAGCTAATTTATACAGGAAGGAGGGCACTCTGCACTGATGCATATTTCAGTGTCGCAGTGCCCCAGCCTCTCCTAATGCCACTTATATCAGCATTTTCGCCATTTTAAATTATTAATACAACCATTAGGTCAGAGTATATAGACTAAATAGTAACGAGGGATGCACTCATGAATGCATGCTATTAGTTTGTCTATACAAAAACCAATGCAAATCTAAATCTGAGATGTGAGAAGTGTTCATGAGTGACATTTCTAATTATCACTCAACTGTCAGTAAACTGCTTTGGTTTTACAGCCTTTTTGTATATGTATACTTTCATCAAATGGAGGACAGATATAAATTAGATCAATAATCACCACAAGGTGGAATGAATGAATCACAAATTCAAATTGATTATGTCTCAAAATAAAAGTTGCAACATCAGCATCACATGATGCAGCTTAGAACAGAAAAAAAAAATGTCAGTGCACATGCTCATGACACATAAAGAGAAGTTGTTCAAATCTGGCCTCTGCTTTCGTATCTATTCTTTACTCTTTGAAAAAAAAAAAAAAATCTAAATAAAATACCATACTCAAACTGAGAAATATAATGAGGAATTAAATTGTCCTTGATCATTTGATAAAAGAGTTCATTGTACTATAAAAACATACTGTAACTTTCAAAGCTGAAAACGTTCTCCACAGTTAAAATCCTTTTGATATGAAGCTGCCAAAACAGCTTCAAAAATAGCTACAAAAATGACTTGTGCTCAAAACGTCTGAAACTTAATCTTTTGCATTATTATGCAAAATTCACTTTTACATGATGAACATTAATGTGTGTTGGCAGTGTGTGTACACAACCATCCTATAATAATAAAAATCCATCTGCTCCTTTTTTTTTAATCCCCATAAATCATAAGCAGTGTCTCAGACCAAACCGATCACACAGTCCGTAAAGTGTGACATCACATTTTACAAGCCCCACCCACGACAGTTGACGGACACTGCTGTATTAGCAGAGACCCCGCCCTGAGTGAGCCGCGAACAATCCGCTATGTTTATCTTCATGCTAGAACATTTAAAAGCAGCATTCAAGTAAGAAATGTCTTCTTATTTAGGCTATAGATGTTATTCTGGACGAACAGTGAGTGATTTTCTGTTTTTGTTTTATTGTTTGGGTCATATTAACAGTGTAAACAGCAGTATAGGTACTGAATATGCCACTGCTGCCACTTAATACACAGAATATAAACATGCGATTTCTTTCCCAGCTGTTAGAAGTGTGTGAAAGAGAAGTGTGTGTACTCACATGTCGTGTGACAGCTGCTTTCTGTGTGTGTTCTTTGGACGTGTGCACAAGTTTAAACTGATATGGCTTTAAAACACATGATTTCAGTGCAATAGACATGATAATCAAAACCAAACTTATGTTTTTTGACAGAGTATCTGAGGAACTATCTGTTAAGGCACAGCCCTATTATGGAAAAGGGGGCGGGGAGCAGCAGCTCATTTGCATTTAAAGAGACATGCATGAAAACAACATATTTTCTGCTTCCACTCAAAATAGGCATTTTTAAAATAATATAAGAAATTATCTGTGGGGCGTTTTGAGCTGAAACTTCACAGACACATTCTGGGGGCACCTGAGACTTATATTACATCTTGTAAAAATTCACATAATAGGTGCTCTTTAATGATGTCAATATTGTCCAGAAACAGAATACATTTGAAAACAGTTCAAACCACATTTACACATCAACACCAACTATGTGGTATTCAAATATCAAGTGAAGTTTTTGTAGTAACAAACGTGGGGGGAAAAAAACACAAAAAAGTGTTAAATGCAATCCCCTTAAGCTAAGGTTATAGACCTGCAATTATATCATCATATTGCATTGATAAATACAACAGAAATCAAATTATACCAGTGTGTTAAAAAGGATCTGCTTGATTTTCATTCTCTGCTCACTACTGTAGGTCTTGTGAATGTTTATACAGGTTGAATTTCATACGGGACAAGGCAGCCTCAGTAAAATCAACAAACATCTACCAATGTGACAGAGCCTCACTATGGGGCAGAGAGGGGGTGCTAATGTTTGATGTTTGTGCTAATTATCCGCTCTGCAGTGACATTGATAACACAATCACATGCTCCGTGAGACGAGCATGCCAGAGAATGTTTCTAAGGAGGGCCTGGAGAAAAAAAGTGAAGTATAAATATTCTCAGAAGCCTTAAGATCACTTGTCTTCTGTGATCAAACAAACTACAGTACAGGACCGATTCACTTTGAAGCTGACAGGCCTTCTGTTCGAGCCTCGTGACTTGAGATCAACACATCCAGCAGGTTTCTGTTAAGCAGCTGACAACAGACCCCCTGCTACGGATTGGTGTTTGGAGGTGAAGGGTCTCTTGGATCAGATTCACCTGCAAAAAAGCACTTTTGGCCAGTTATTGTAGTTTACAAAATATTGGGGCCTACTTTTAAGATTTATATATTTAAGATTTAGATGTATATATTTATATATTAAATATTTAAGATTTATAATTGCATATAAAAGTTACACCCAATTGACCCTTCACAAAGACTCTCCCCCCTTAGTTACTTTACTGTTGCTACATCCGAAAAGATATGCAGCTCTCACGCCACACATCATATTCTCATGCAGTGAAAAATACATATGCAAAGATGACACTGACAATGCACCGACAGACAAGACAGAGCAGGTTACTTCTGGTATGAAACAAAGTCTCAGTTTCCAATTTTGTCATTTTTATAAGAAATTCAAACAATCAGTACCATTTTGTGGCTCTTTAATGTTTCGTGACAGATCACTGTAGCGCCTCAAAACCAATCATCTCTTCCTCTATAGTTATAGCATGAAATAAACATGAATGAACACCAGAAGGTATGTTTTTTCAACTGCGGAAAGACATCGATATGCATGATTTTTCAAGTTTAAATCCACCGACGTTAATCCTGTCTGGTTTGTTTGTCAGACAAGATGGCAGAATCTGTGTTGTGATTGGTCAAATCGCTTGTCACTCAAACTCCCAGCAAAGAGTCAATTGAATTACATAGTTTTAACATAACATAATGTGATTTGTCAGTTATATATAAATGAAACAGGAAAGATTTCTGCACTAAACTGTGGAAACAATTTAATTTATTCAGTTAAAAAGTATGAACAATTATGGCTAGCTGTGGAACAAGCAATATTCTGTTACTTAAAATGTATGAGATTGAAAGGGTTCATTGAAGATAAATATATAAACCTGCATTTCAGTTAGAAAAAAAAAAACTGTAGAAACATTTTTTTTACTCAGAAATTGCTTGTAAGAAACAGCAAGTGATACATTGAGATAAACAAAAAAAATGTTGAAATCAAAAACCCAAAGTAACTTAATACAGTAATCTTTGTTTTATTTACAACCTTGAAAAATACTTTTTACAGTGTAGTTATTGTGTATTTAAAACAAATTGAGGTTATCATTATTACAAAATATCTTACCTGTTTCTAACCCGTTTTGTTAATGTATGACAAATATGCATCACATTAGGTTTATTAGTTATATTATGTGTTAAAAGGGTGCAATCCAAATGGATGGAAATTTTACATGCAATTCAAATACATAAAGCCTAAATTTAGGCCAAAATATTTTTTGATCATAGTGCGTAGGTCAGGATTTGTAATTTGAAATATAATGGATGTTTTCACCCCTTTTATAGATGGACGCATTTGTTGCAAGGTGAGGATTTAGAATTGGTTTGTGGTATAATGGTTCATCCAATTGGTTGCGGTATAATGATAACCTTTTTAGTATTCTGAGAGACTGCAAACTGCAAAATGGCAGTGTCAGCACTCTAACATAAGACACAATGCTAAGCAAAATCACTCTCGTTTCTTATCAGGACTCTTTTTGGCAGGCTGGATCAAGCATCCTCAGAAAGAGTACAATATGTTATAGCTTCCCAGACAGCTTTGGCCTGTTCTTATGAAATATTCGCAGATTATAACCCTCACCCGCTGCCGCATATCTAGATAAATGGGAAAGGGTGATATAGAGGAAATTTCAGCCATGATTTCAGATGAACTAAAATTCCATTAGCGGAGATGACCGCCGAGCTGCATTGCAAGTAGTGGTCCATATCTCTCCATAGACTGTCAGTGGACTCTTGTCAGCGGCTCCTTACAGTAATGCTCGTGACCTTTATGTGATGAAGCACTGAGAGTCTCAGCCGTGGCATGTCTCTCTGTCTTGGGGATGGTCGACAGGAAGTTATTCTGACCCTCCCCAGTGCAAGGATGCGTGACAGAGACCGCAGGGCATCGCAAAGGCCACTATTTGTCTTTGTTACACCTTTTCAGATTAGAAAAGGTTCCAATTCCACACAGAGAACATGACTTTTTTTGTCTCTCAAGTCAAGTGCGCACTGTAAGACTGAAGCTGGTGTGCAACAAGAAGTGGCAGATGGTAGGCGACTCCCTGTTGCCGTCCGTTCTACTGTGTGCACTTGTGAGATGCGCCGTGGCTAGTCGCAGACGCTAAGAGACATTTCAAATTGGTGTTAAATGCAGCCAGTCTTCAGGTGACTAATGAGACTAGAGAGAAAATGGCCACGAGCAACAGCCAATTAAATTACAAGAGGACGAAAGAGCACAAGAGGGCAACACATTGAGAAATGGGAGACTGAAAAAAAAAAAACTTAAAATGCTCCTATATGCTTTTTTAGTTCCTTTTTCTGTTCTGCAGATTATTGCATCAAAATAACAAGTTTCACGTAAGGGCCAAAATGTTCAAACTGCTCATGCAAATTTGACAAGGTAACCAACAGAAAGCTGCTTCATGCATTGCTATAGTATTGACAATGGACCTTTGTTGCCCAAAAAATTTGAGAAGCATGATCCTGCCATACCAGACACTGCATTTATTTATTTACTTATTTTAGCAGTTTATACTATTTATTGCACTTACTATTCAATTCTATATTTGTATGATTATTTTTTAGAAATGATTTAATTTAAAATTTTCAATATCTGAATCCTTATAGTTTCTCTTGTATAGAGAGATCTTATTTTTCAAAGTGGAAGAAGGCTATTTTGTGTAGCCTATATGCGCAAGATTTCTGCTTCTTGTCTGGTGTGCGACAGACTTAACAAAGTGCAGTTAACAGTAAAACTAGTGTGTTTGTGATTGCAATATTAAATTGAAATAATGTAATTGTCAGTCCTGTGTCTTGTTTCCCCTCCTCTCGTGACCATATTTGGACTTCCTGTTCCGTTCCTGGTTTTGTTATCATTAGTTTATTAGTCCCTAGCCCTGTGTTATTATCTAGTTTATTCTCCCCTTCTTA
This sequence comes from Tor tambroides, assembly GCA_021397915.2. Classification (NCBI taxonomy): domain Eukaryota; kingdom Metazoa; phylum Chordata; class Actinopteri; order Cypriniformes; family Cyprinidae; genus Tor; species Tor tambroides. The sequence goes on from JAFVLL020008582.1 coordinate 8,291, forward strand.
AGCCCTGTGTTTCCCTGCCTCTGTGTCCGGTCTCGATTGTCATTCAGTGTGTGTTTGTCTAAACCCCATGTTCCATGTTCCTGGTGTTGGATTCAATAAAAAGAATTATTGAATGTTCTCCTCGTCTCCTCGCTCCTCGCTCCCACGAGATTGTGACAGAAGACCGGACCAATACCAATGACTTCAGCTGAAGATGCGCTGTGTGTGTTGCGGCAGGGCGGTCTGAGGTTGGAGAGATATGTGGTGGAGTTCCTCGAGCTCGCCAACTGGGTGAGTTGGCACGACGCCGCTCTGGGTGCGTGTTTCCTGCTGGGGTTGGATGACGAGACGATACGCTGCGATCTTCCCATTGGTGATTTTCCCCTGATCGAGCTTATCAGTTTTGTTCTATTTCTAAACGGTTCCGACTTTGAAGTCGAGGAAATTCCCCAGCCTCGTCATCCCGCACCAGCTGGAATGCGCCGCGTCTCTCCAGCTCATCCCACGCAGAGAACCTCCGCATACCTCTCCAATGGCTCCTACCGCCTGCCCAACCCCAAGAATCCCCCCTGTCTCCGAAGCAGCTCCATCCTCCTCAGCCCAGTGCTGCCATCCTCAGCGAAGTCATGTCCGCCGCCGTCTGTGGCTCTGAAGTCAAGCCTGCCGTCCGCGGGGAAATTAACGCCACTGTCCGCGGCCAACGCAAGACAGCCGCCGTCAGCGGCCAACGCAAGTCTGCCGTCCGTGGCTCCGAAGTCATGTCCGCCGCCGTCTGCGGCTCCGAAGTCATGTCCGCCGTTCGCGGGGAATTCAAACCCGCCGCCGTCTGTGGCTCCGAAGTCAAGCCCGCCGTCTGTGGGGAAATTTACGCTGCCGTCCGCGGCTCTCCCAAGCCCGCCGTCTGAGACCGTCCAGGCTCCCTGCTCCGCCATGGCCTCCCGAGTCCCCTGCTCCGCCCTGGGTCCCGGAACGGGCGCCGCCCTGGAGGCCAGTAGTCCTGCCTCCTGTTCCCTGGAGGCCTCCAGAGAGCCCCCCACCCCCCCTCCCCGTTGGATGGTGTATGGCGCGAGGACGTGCCTTCCGGAGGGGAGCGTAATGTCAGTCCTGTGTCTTGTTTCCCCTCCTCTCGTGACCATATTTGGACTTCCTGTTCCGTTCCTCGTTTTGTTATCATTAGTTTATTAGTCCCCAGTCCTGTGTTATTAATTATCTAGTTTAGTCTTCCCTTCTTAAGCCCTGTGTTTCCCTGCCTCTGTGTCCGGTCTCGATTGCCATTCAGTGTGTGTTTGTCTAAACCCCATGTTCCATGTTCCTGGTGTTGCATTCAGTAAAAAGGATTATTGAATGTTCTCCTTGCTCCTTGCTCCCACGAGATTGTGACAGTAATAAGAACACCATTTTGCAACATCAAGCAGCTTAATGAGCTGTTTTTTGTACAGTTGACACTGAAAGCCTCGCACATTCAGGTTTAAATTGACCGCATCCACTCTTAGTTAAAAATAAGGTGGAAAGATAATCAGTTCTTTCAGTCTAGTTTAGTATTTTAGCATCTTCACCATTGTTCAGCTAATTTTTGCCCATGAAATCCAATAATTTCACTAGAAAATCTGGAATTTCGTGTGAGGCCGAAATATCTCCACACAGATTTCTCAGTGCGTTCAAGATGTTCACACAAATTTGACCAACATTAAGGTACTTAATGTGAAAGTGACTTTTGTGTCCATGTTTACATCCAAAGTTGCAAACTGAACTAATCTGTAAAAACTGGAATATCACATAAAACATTTGCGAATAAAGCACCATTTCCATACTGTGAGAACAAATTGTTGCTTCCTGATAAACTGGCGGCAAATATCAGTAAGAAAAATGGAAACTGGTGCAGTAGGAGGAGCCACAGTGGCTTCTTTTGTACAAAATTAATTTCTTGCACCTCAGCACAGACAAAATGCAATAAACAGCCATGTTATCTTGCATTTGGAGGCGTATTCCTGATCTTTGAGAATGCAGTCATTTGAGACCGTTCTGAGAGGCAATTATACCAAATCATTTTGATGACAGACTTTGGCTCAGGCATTTCAAAATGACTAAGCCAACATTTTAGATACTGTGCTATGAGACCTTCCATGCACTGGTTAGTCCAATTATGATGTCTGTTGAGGCAAAGTCACATGACATCAAAGAATTAATTTGGTAAATGTGATTCCATTGTAGTTTATGCACATATATTCTTATTGGATAAAAAATGATCAGCCTCAATTGAGTGCATACATTTTTATGTGCATTTTTATGTGATTTTATGCACATTTTGGCTTTTCCATCCAGCACTGTTTGTGCAATATCCCAAAAATTGCACAAAAATACATAGATGGAAACATAGCTAGAGCGTGATTCATACATCACTACACTATTAACAACAGATGATAGAAATTTTGCTAAGTGGACACCTGGCTTTAGCAGTTTCAGAAAACAGAGATTGGTATCCTTCATTTATTTATAACTGAATTAAACTGAGGTATTCGATTTATTTTCCTTTCTGTGCAGTGGAAAATGTGAAATGAATAACATATCAGCCCAAAACGCACAGTCTTCCAAAGCCTAAGCTCTTTCTCTGAACATGAAAGCCCTTCCAGAGAGTTTAGGCTACAATGAAGTTTTTGATGTAGTCCTTTCCATCTGAAGTGTCCTTGAAGTAAAAGAAGGAGAGAAGAAAATAGGATCGAGATGTTTTCACTATATGGGTATTCTGCATTTCTCTCAGACATTATATCAGCCATGGAGTCACTGGACCGGTTTAACTCCTTCACAAGCTCATATTATTTCCTCAGATGAAATCTCAGCGAACAACACTTTGGTATTCTTTAACTGAGAGCCCTGTTTATTTATATATTGCTGGGTATAACTTATTTATTCTGCTTTTCATATTTCAGTGGTTGTTGGAAAAAAAAAATCACGACTGTGTTTGCTTTCAAGACCTTTGAAATGCTTGGATGTTTTCTGAATGCTTCATCAGGAACAGGCTTGATCAAGTCTTTCTGTGAGGACTTACTTCAGACAGGCAGCAAAAAAATTTTTTTTATTATTATTACTGGCTTATCTGGTTCATATTAGCGCTGGGATGGGCTTCAGCACACCGTGACCCTACATAGGACAAGCGTTTGGAGAATGGATGGATGGATGGATGAATGATTCATATTAGTTTATCTGTACAGTAGTGTGAAATATACATGATGAAACACATGAAATCTATAAACATGGTCAAAACTAAACACACATGGAATGTATATTGGAAACCATGATACATGGGATACCATGATACCATGATACAATATTGGAAACCATGATACATTTTTTAGAATTATATTAAATGTTAAATTTAAATTACATTTATTGGATGTTAATATTAAGTTAATATTAAATTACATTTATTGGATACATGTAATGACTTTTGTCAAATGTTTGAGGTACAAATTAAAAATTTTAGCCTAAACTAAACTTCTCTCGAACTATGTCCCTTAATATTGTGCTAACAGCCACTAATGTACACATGAGATATATAGTAAAACCAAATCAGATTTGTGCGAAGTGTGAACACAGTCTTTGATCTTCCATTCATTTCCATACTTGCATTATTTTTTATGTCAACAGTAATTAAAAATTCTCCCCTCTTAAGACGGCTCATTTAGCCTACTTTGTGCCATGTCAGCAGAATGTGACAACACCTCCCTTGAGTGTTTACAAAACCCTTAGATAATGAAGAGGTGAGATTTATGCTTTCAATTAAAGACTAAAATAATCTCCTATGTAAGTTGATATAAAACGTGCAGGTGATGCAGGTTTACAGGAAGCCGTGACATCGCTCTATAAATACAGAGCCTGAGCTGACCTTGTGTGAAGTCTACGGCGCTGAAGGTCTGAGACCAGATCTGAGGGCCAGGCTGTGTGTCTCTAGCTGTATCGACCTCTCCTTGGGCCCTTTGTGTGGATCACCTGAAACCTAGCCAGCGCTCCCGTGTCCCCGCAGGGGTTGTTTTTCAAAGACTTCTCTAGACCGATATGGACTTCCTTCCCCAGCATGCCACCAGCAGTCCATCTCCAATGTCGCCTTCAGTATCAACAAAGCAATTACTCTGAATGATTCATCTTTGTGTTATTCGATACCTTTACTGCACGACACTTTCTAATGTAGAATGTCAATTCATGAGGGAAAATTGGAAAAGCTGATCTCTGGCAATCAAAGAAAACAAGCCTTTCTGCAAAATTTAATCTTGCTTTCAAAGTCAGAAACTGCATTCGTAAGCTTTTTTACCTCTGTAATCTGACAGGTTTGTACGAGAAAGAAGATATCCAATACAAGATAGTCCTATACTGTAGATTGTGGGACTCCCGCAAGGAGGTGCACATGGACTTTATGCGTGAACCCTTACGAAAAAGAAGTTTATTCAAGTGTGCTATTAGTATACTTCTTTTAAACTAAAAATAGGAAAGTATACTTTGTCTACTTTTTATGTACTTCTCAGAAATGTGCTTTATGTACTTCTCAGAAATATACTTAAAATGACATTTAAGTATACTTGACTTTGAATTTATTTGAGCTATACTTGTGCTCCGAGAATGTTTTCATTGTTATACGGTAGGGAGCACTATTACAAATCTTCTGTACCAAATTTCCAAAACATGGTGAAGAAGAAAACAAACAACAGATGCCTCCACACGTAATCTAACATGATCATCGGACATAAAACAGCATCAAAACTGTGTAACGTTATGGAATAAAATGTTGAGCCATGAAGAGGTAATAATGACTTTCAAGCTTTGGGGTGTTGATCAACTCCATCTACGTTTTGATTATCATTCTGAATCACTTCATAGTCTTTTTTTTAAGCTTTTTGTTTAAAATGTTGTTTACTTATTTCTTCATTGTTTTTATTTATGAAACTTACCCACATTCAAGTGTTTATAAAAAAAGAATGCATGAAGCTAGAATAAAATGTTTTTGTTTACAAGCAGATACCCTGTTCTTTCTTTTGATGTTTTGTATGTTCAGATAATCATATAACAAAATATATACACATTAATGAATAGGGACATAGTATACTTCAAATATGATGTAAAGTTCACTTAAAGAATACTTACAAGTATACTTGCAGTATAAAACTACTAAACTAGTAGTTTACAGAGTAATTTAATTAGTAAACTATCAGTATACCTATAAGTTCACTTTTAGTATAGTTGCAGTACAAACTAAAAACATAGAGGTAAACTAGTTGTGTACTCAAAGTTTACTACTGTTATACTTAAAGTATACTTAAAAGTATACTTTTATATACTAGAAAGTGGGCCAATTTAGTCCAAAGGAGTATTGAAATAGTACACTTACAAGTATACTATTTACTACTTTACTACATAAAGTATACTTAAAAATATACTTGAACTTTTCCCCGTGTTGCTGTACCTGCTTTTCACTGTATTTGTCCCGCATTTTGTTTGCACTAAAAACATACATATTTATAAAACATGTATTGTTTATGATCTGTATTAATCACACAGGATTTAATAATAATTTATCATTTAAGATTTAATAATTTAATAGTTTAAAACCTGGTTCTCTGACTCAGTGATCCAGATTAGTTGAGGGGAAGATCAATAACTGATGGTTTCAGAAAGTAAAAAATATTGCACATTAATCATATGCGTTGCTTTTGCATACTTTTGAAACTTATTAAGTTCCTTATTCATGTTCATTTAATTGAAAATAATGGATTGGATATTCTTGTCTAGTGTTCTTTGAAAGAAAGAAATTCATAGAGTTTCTCACTCAACAAGTAGCCTATACATATTTTATAATTCCAGGGACCTTTTTTGTCAATATGTGTCACTTTTCTGTCAGAGTTATTGATGCTGTTTAAACATGAACTTGACATAAAAAATAACATTTACAGAAAACGTTGTCACAAAAATCTGCTAACCACAGGCTCTGGCAGCTACAAATTGGGTTATGAAAGCCTAGTTATTTTATTGCTCACAACACATAATTCACATCAATGACTTTTGTATTCAGCTCAGTTGGAACAACTTGTTCTTGACTTTTTATAGCAAAGCTATTTCAATATTTCAGAACTTAGGATGCTGTTGTGCTGTTACACATTAATGCTCAATGAAATAACCATGCAACCTCGTTGTCCTTCCATATACTCTAAAATAACAGGCAGTTCCTTGTTTTAGCACCCATTTATATTACAAAGCAGTGAAAAGATGTATAAGGGTTTGGTCATTTCAGTAGTTAGCTCATTTGGTGTGCTCATTGGGAGTGTGGAGGTGGACAGAAAATATACAAGGCGTTTTGGGGGTGTGAATGTGAGAAAATTAATCTCTCTCACCGCAGGAATGTTTATAATGCAGGCCCAGTCGCTGGCGCTCATTTACATCTGAGAATATCATCTGCACGGCCTCTCGCCAGAGTAGTGGACGCAGGATTTAGCTAATGCGCTGGCATTATGACCATTGTTGTGTAATGGGTTGATGCATCATTCCAGGCAGAGCTGTCTGTGATCTCACTCGCAGTAATAGCTCTGTGAGAATGTATTTAACGCTGAACCGCGAGCTCCGGTAAATGGCATGGAATTGCTCCAATTCTGTAAAGCGCAATGGCTTATGAAAGTGACACAATCAAAGTATGTGCATCCTTGTCAAGTACCTAAGTGAAGTAAACGCGAGAAGAAATCAAATCAGGCAGTGTTGAGCACACTTTGACAGAAAGTTAACTAATTATGTTGGATTGCTATTTTTTATGTAAAGTTAAGGAAACAACTTATACTTTTGCTTTACTTTTAGTAGCTGACTAGCTTTCTCGAAAGTGGAAGCGCTTTGCTTGGCTTTCGGGGTCATACTTCAGACTGTTTAGAGTGAAGTTCGATTTGTTAACATTAGTAAAACAATAGTTCACCTAAAAATGAAAAATTGCTGAAATATGCTCCCCCTCAGGCCACCCAAAATGTAAATTCGTTTGTTTCTTCATTGGAACAGATTTGGAGAATTTAGCATTACATCACTTGTTCACCAATGGATCCTCTGCAGTGAATGGGTGCCGTCAGAATGAGAGTCCAAACAGCTGATAAAAAACATCACAATAATCCACATGATTCCTGTCCATCGTCATAAGTGAAAAGCTGCTTGTTTGTAGGAAACAAATTCATTACTAAGGTGTTTTAAATCATTGTGTCTGTCCTAATTACGAGTTCATCTTGGAAGTGAACCTTTTCTTTAAAGGCTTTCTACATTTCGTCACGTGAGTGCCTTGGAATTTTTATCTGTGCTAATTTAATTCAAACTTGTCCTGCTCTGTATATGAAGGAAACAATCTACGATGCTTGTGCAGAATGCGCACCTTACATATGTGTCCTATTTCTAAGAAAAGAGAAAGTTTTCAGTTGTATTTCTTAGTAAATATATGAAATAATAGAAAAGTCCATGTTACATATTTAAAAAAGCAATATGGACATTATGTTGTAAATGTAATAAGTAACATCTTACTTGTAACGTTTCACCCACAACTCTGCTCTTTGAGACGAATACGGCCAGACCTTCACTTGGTTGTCTAGTTTAGTGAGTGTCGCTAAGGCAGAGCCAGTGACAGAAAACATTCCCAACCTCATTCATCAAGCAATTTTTTTTGCTCAGAGCATCTAAAATTTCTCTCTCCTTTCCTGTCATAGAAATTTTCTAACTTACCACGGATGTTCCTGAGGGATTTTATCACGCATTGACTACAAGAGAATGCAAATGGCATACACAAGCATGAATCTGGGACAAGATGGCCATGACCTGCAGAGGTCTCCTCTCTGAGCCGGGCGTCTGGGGATTCAGAACTCTCCACTGCTGAAGCTTAATTAGCCCAACTCTGTTGCCTGGAGAAGTGTTCAGCGCTTGACCTTTCCTAAAGGTAAGCGACCGGTGCGTGTTCAACAGGCCACAGGAAAATGAGCACCACCAAGGAGGTTTCTGACAAGCCCAAGGGAGAAGGGAGAAGGGAGGTGGAGACGGTGAGCTGGCGCCCAGACAGTGTCTCATCTAAAGATACCCTGAGAAACATGCGTTGCCAAAGGGAAGTTTATCTGTATTCCTGCTGCTGATCATTAAAGAGAGACTGAACCAATGCACAGCAGGTTTCGTCTTCATCAGAAGTGGGTTTAAAAACAAGCAAAATGAGGATATTCATGTATTAGCAGATAGTAGAAGATAGCTACGTTTAAATGAAGCCTAATAACCCAATAATAATAGCACTGAATGAAAAGCCTTTGTGTAAGGACCTCAATCGGAAAAAAAAGATCCAAAAATGTTGTCATCATTTACCCATTCTCATATTGTTCCAAACCAGTATGAGTTTATTTCTTCTGTTGAGCACAAAAGAAGATATTTTGAAGAATGTGAGTAACCAAAAGTTTCTGGTATAGACAATATGGACAAAAAAACAAAAAACAAAAAAACAACAACAAAATTTTCATTTTAGGGTGAATTATCCCTTAAGATAATAGTTAAATAGAAATTAAATCAGTAAATAATAATAATAATAATAATAATAATAATAAATGGAAAAAAGTAATAAATAAATAAATCAAGTTCAAAATATTTTTAGTATTTTAAATTTTTTAAAGAAAGAATTTACTTTTCTTCAGGATGCATCAAATTGTCAAAAGAGACTTTTACAATGAATGAATGAATGAATGAATGAATGAATGAATGAATAAATAAATAAATAAATAAATAAATAAATGTAAGTATTTTAAACATATTAAAAACACACACATTTAACGGTCTCCACAAAAATATTAAAATAAACAAATACATGTAATTATTTTAAACACATATTTAAAAAAAAAAAAAATGGTCTCCACAAAAATATTGAACAGTACAACTGTTATCAAGATAGGACAGTGAGCACCTTATATCTGAAGTGTGTATGTTAATATTATTTTACGATTAATATATATGCATTTTTTTTTAGGGATGCACGATATTGGATTTTTGCCGATATCCGATATGCTGATATTTTTCAACTCATTTTGGCCGATACCGATATATTTCCTTTTGTACCAAGTCTCTCCTGTGAAGAAATTATAAGCAAAATATTTGTAATTTTAGTTAGTTTTTAACAAGAACTTATTTGTTAGAATTAAATAAACAATAATGAAGGTTTTTTGACTGTACATTGAAGCTTTGAAAATAACTATAAATAAACTATATCAATTGCTGCATTATTTTTCTCAGAAAGATGCAGTGTTAAACCTAACATTTTATTTTAAGATTTAACATTTGTAGATGGTTTAAAGCAAAAGAGTTGTAAAAATTCTGAAAATCTTTTAGAGCTTATGATTTGTTTAAAAAAATAAAACACATGATGAATAATAACACATAAATGAATAAATCAGTATATATAAAATTATTTAATTTACAAGTGTCATGTTTGTGATTTTTTTTTTCATGTAAGCTATAGCTTCTGACCTTTAAATCAAAACATATTATTTTATGACATCAATTACTGCTTTATTTAATCAGAAACAGTCTAAATGTTATTTGTGTAGTCTATTACTTTTAATTTAATTAGAAGTAGGTCAACAGCGCCCCCTACGGAATTAAAACTCCTTACCGAACAGACATTAGGACCCGGGGGAGCTGCCGCTGCACGTGCTATTACTGTTTTCTCAATCATACACCAAAGGTGCATTCTCAGTTTAAATGCAGCGATCCAAAACAGTGAATCTAATCATCATTCAGACAAAACTTTGCTTCAAGAATGAGTCACACTGCTGACCTGATCTAATGGCTAGCAGACCATGAGCACATGTGAGTTAAAGTATTCCTCTTATCAGCAAGACACATCGGCATAATTTTTCATATCGGGCCTATACCGATATTTACATTTAAAGCCATTATCGGCCGATTCCGATATCAGTCCGATAATATTGTGCATCCCTAATTTTTTTGTACTTGATTTACGCTCCTTGCAAGCCTGCTTATTTTTGTTTATCTTTGGTGCTTCTGTTATTTATTTATTTAGGCTTATTTATTTATTTAAATATGGAACACAAAACATTTTAAGAATGTTTGTTGCACATTTGTTGCTGTATGACGTCTAATACACTGTTCATGGGATTCGATTTTTTTTTGTTATTTGTAAATTAGGCATTTCCTATTGAATAGCCTATAACATTTTGCATACAAATGGCTTTAAGTACAATTTCTGTTGGAATTTGTCTTGAAAGAAGCTAGATGTTCACATCAATAGAACCGAGTTGTATTTGTGTAGAAACAAAATGTGTATACGTGGGCTTGTGCATAAGGTTTTCATTGTCTTTCCCTTGCATGGATGTCCAGACCTTGACTTCATCAAAGTTGCTAACTGTGTGCGCTGCAGCTCTAATAGCTCGCTTTTCATTAGTGTGGCACAGGAGCTGTCAGGTTGAGCATGTCATGCACAAAGAATCAGAGAAGCTGCTTCCAGGTCTCTCAGTTACACACCCTCATCAGCCACCATTACTGCTGCTTTTTAAAACAAGCCACTCCTTTTTATGTTTCTCTGTGTCATAGAATCCCTATTTTGGGAAAAAGGTGCTGATGACTGTTGTGAGCCGCTGTGTCCTGGAGCAGGAAGAGGTTTGCTCACGTGGTCGTCCTGTACATAATAAGAAATCCTTTGAAGGTGGGACATGCCTGTCACCCTATAAATCATCCATAGGTGAGTATCTCTCTCTGGCAGTGCGGCCAGGCGCCGTTCTCATTATCCGGTGTGGGCTTGCCTCTCGGTGAAGAGCGGTGAGGTGAGGCGCTTTGATAAAAATACTTCACAAAGTCGCCGTCACCATTAACGGCTCTCGCTCTCATGCGAATGCGATGAGGAGAGGGATGAGAAAAACACACTGTGATTTTAGCACCGATAAAATCAATTTAGAGCCGTATCAAAACATGACGAGCTTTTTACAAGTGTCATGTACTTTTACGGAGAGGGACCCATTTTCCAGCTATGTGCTTTGCTCATCAGTTTCACAGTGCACGCAGCAGAGCAGAGGTGATTACTTTAGAGAATTAGATTTAATCACTTAAAATGCTGAGGGAACCGATCTTGGGCCATAATACTGCTCGGAGAGTTGGTTTGTTTATTCCCCATTGGATTTTATTTAATTAGTTTTAATGTTATGGAAGACTTTTTTTTTTCTTTTTTTTTAATTCCAGCTATATAATAGAAAAGCAGTATTAAATATTTGTTTTACTTATAAATAAAAACCAGTTCCAAGAAGATGGAGGAAAAGTTAATTATTTATTCATTCAGCTCTGAACTTTATAACATATGTATTTTGAATGAAAATAAAGAGTGGCATGCTAAATGGCACTTTCCATGAATGCAGTAGACTTTGGTGTCCAGTGACCTTTTTTTTTGATACACAAATCCCATGTTTCTTATGTATTGTGAAATATTAGATCTGTTAAATGAACTAATAAACTATCTAACATGCAGTTAATTAGCTAGTTTTAAACTTATCAAATCACTGACCTTAAAATTGTGGTTTTAAAGCCTCCACACCTTAGGTGATTTTACGTTTTTCCCTCTTTATTCAACTATAAAAATCCTAGATAAATTTCATAATTTTGACCAAAAACACTAAAAAAACTAATCTCAATTGCTATGTAATTTATTGGCAGTTGTACAAACTGTTTAATTAGTCTATAGTTTTCACATTTACTTACTTAACACTTTTTGTGTTACTAAATCAAATCAAAACCACACATATCAAAGTATTAAAAAATATGAAATGAACAAGATTCAAATGGAAAATGAAGCACTTTATTTTGGTCCTTAGTTGTCTGAATGGCACTTTTACATGAATAAAATATAAATTAATAAAAAGATATATTTTCTTTTTCTTTTCCTGAAAAGTGAAAGGAGGTACATAACCTCCATAAAAAGTTTACTACCAAACTCAAGAGGTATAACTAAAAAAAAAATAAAAATAAAAAAATGAATAAATAAATAAAAATCATTACCATTCAAAAGTTTAGGATCGGTAGGGTTTTTTTTGTCTCTTTTGCTCACAAAGGCTGCGTAGTAAAAATACAGTAAAAACAATCATATTTTGAAAAAAAAAAAAAAAATTATAGTCCAACATGACTTTTCAGTTTAAATATTTATTTAAATGTAATTTATTCCTATGATGAATTTTCAGCATCATTACTCCAGTCTTCAGTGCCACATGATCCTTCAGAAATCATTCTAACATTTACAAACATTTCTTATTATCAATGTTGAAACCACGAATGTTATTTTTACCAGGATTCTTTGATGAATAGAAAAATCTGAGACAGTATTCAAAAAAAAGAACAGTATTTATTTGAAATAGAAGTTTCTTTTAACATTATAAATGCCTTTACCCCTTCTTTTGATCAGTTGAATATGTCCTTGCTGAATGGAAGCATTAATGTTTTTTTTTTTTTTTTTTTTTTTAATCTCACTGACTTCAAACTTCTAAATGACCTCTTGTTTTCACTGACCATTATTGAAGAAGAAAAATAAAAGTCTCCATTTATTCATTCATATTTTATTCATGGCTTATTAAAGGACCCAAATAAAATACTTGATTTGAATCAAGTGGCAGAAATCCACAGACTTGTGGCCTAAATAATTGTGACCACGTTCAGTGCAAAGCTCTTTTTTTCTCTCTAACAAGGATGGACTAATACTGCATGAAGACAGGCGTTTCTGGCATGCTGTTCATTAGGTGAGACAGTGTTGTGACAATCATAGCCCTCTGATGGCCTTGCTCGTTCTACATGCCAGTCTGAGCTCTAAATGCTAAAACCGCTGCAGGACACAAAACCATCTCTGACTTGACAGCTGTGACAAGGGGTTGGCCTTATCAAATCAAGATGGAATGCTAATTGAGAGGCTTTTTGCAGAAAACTTGTGGTGCTTTTGGGCAGGCATTTGTAACAAACTACTTTACTTTACAGAAGATCGTGTCTTTTGTGTGTCATGCACAAAATCAGCTACAGCAAGCCTTACGTCCCCTTGATACTTTCACTTTTGAACAGTTCTCAGCAGGTATTTCCATCCATTGACATCTGTGGGATTTTGGGTATACTTCTAACTTTTTCCCTCATAGCAAGACAAAATGCTTTTTTTCCACTATAAATTGTATGGCCAACACTGGCAAGTTCTATTGTATATTGTAATATTGATGAATGTTTGTTGTGTGAGAATATGAAGGGCAGATCTTTTTTTTTTTTTTTCATGAGGAATGTTTTGCTGAATTTCAGCAGATGGATGATGACTCTTCATCACCTCAAATGATACCTCAAGTGTTGAGCAATATGTTTTGTTTTTTTGCTCATTAGCACATCTATATTTGATGTTTGCAATGGTGCAACATGTTGCAGTCCACCTTTTTTCCCTCATGTCCATATCAGCAAAAGATCTTGAACATCTGCTGTGTTTTCAAAGTTCTTTAGAGGTTAAATTGATCAATTACAATGACTTAATGTTTAAAGTTTGGTATCTTGAAGCTTTAAATATACTGGTTTGCATTAAAGTGCAGCGTCTTGCATTGTGTTGCAGGTGTGATGATCATGACAATATCAACTGCACTAGCTGTTTTTTCCCCACGTTTTCCAACACGTTTTCGGACATTTTTTTTTTTTTTACCAGTTTTGCTTACAAATCTGAGATTAGAAGTGCTTGTTACATTGGCAAGTTGTTTAAAGTGTGACTGTATTTGTTTTATCTTTTTTTTTTTAGCACACAATACCTGACAGGTGTTCTCATTGAACAGCTTTTTAGCTGTTAGAAAACTAACCAATTAGAAATGCTCTCTGTCAGTGAATATTTTTGTATCTTCAGACTTGCTGACATCGGGATGTCTGATGTGTTGTTATAGGGCTGGGTTTGAAAGATGGCTGAATTTGCGCACTATACTTTTAACATCCAGCACTAGCAACACATCATAATTAACTCTTTCCTCACAACTGACAACATTTTCCATCATTTATTGCAAAATGCTTCTCCACCATTGACAAGTTATTCCAGAAAGCTGTGTTTATATGGTAGGGGGCGCTATTGCGGACCTTCTGAATTAGTTTCTGACTATTAAAGGGATAGTTCACTTTGAAATTAAAATTTGATATCTATCAGCTTACCCCAAGGGCATCCAAGATGTAGGTGTCTTTTTTTCTTCAGTAGATCCAATTTTGATATTTTTAGGTCAAACCGTTCTAGTCTGTCAGTCAATGGCAGGTATAGGTCGCTGTCTCTATAAGAGGGGAAAAGAACATGCACAGAGAAGTCCAAATTAAACAATTCCCCATCGTAACTACACATTGATGGCCTAAGACACGAAACGAGCGGTTTGTGTGAGAAAACGAACAGTATTTATATCGTTTTTTACCTCTTGTACACAACCATGTCCAAGTGATCTGAGTGCGCGCACGCATCCGGTGTGTGACGTGTGTGCGCGCGCTCTGGCTTAGTCTGCGCAAGCGCCGGAAAGCGCCGGAAGTGATCTCTCGCGCGTATACGTCACTCATTGTTTACACAGAGATTTCTGAAGTGTTACCTTTCACTGTGAAGATCTAAACATATTTAGACGTACAGGACATCGCAATGGAAGACGATTTTGACGTCTTACCTACAATCTCTGTTCTGTGTAAACAATGAGTGACGTATACGCGCGAGAGATCACTTCCGGCGCTTTCCGGCGCTTGCGCAGACTAAGCCAGAGCGCGCGCACACATCACACACCGGATGCGTGCGCGCACTCAGATCACTTGGACATGGTTGTGTACAAGAGGTAAAAAACGATATAAATACTGTTCGTTTTCTCACACAAACCGCTCGTTTCGTGTCTTAGGCCATCAATGTGTAGTTACGATGGGGAATTGTTTAATTTGGACTTCTCTGTGCATGTTCTTTTTCCCTCTTATAGAGATAGTGACCTATACCTGCCATTATATGACTGACAGACTAGAACGGTTTGACCTAAAAATATCCAAATTGGATCTACTGAAGAAAAAAAGACACCTACATCTTGGATGCCCTTGGGGTAAGCTGATAGATATCAAATTTTAATTTCAAATTGAACTATCCCTTTAACCCTTAAATGCATACCTCAGGTCTTTAGTGACCTGAGACATCATTCACTACCCTCTCCTTCATTCCTTTTTTTTTTTAGAGTTAGACATCAGTAGCATTCCTCAGTCTATTCATTATAAACAATATAACAAGAAAGAAAATACAATTATAAAATACTTTCTGTTTTCTAATTCATTTTTTGTAAAAAGTGTATAGGGTCGCTAGTGACCCCAGGTATATAAGCATATTTTTCCTGTGCAACAATTATTAAATATCTGATGACTCAATACGTGCAATTCACTTTTACTCCTCAAGGTGGCACTGTTTGATAGACAGTGATGACGTGATGTTTCACTCATAATTACCACAGGCATAACACAAAATACTGCCTGCTATTTTAAAAGAATAGTGTGCGAAACAGTATACAATGAGCAACAAATATTTCAGAGTAAAGCATTGTTTCCCAACCGTGCTGTGACAGGTTGTCGGGTGTGCTGTGGAAAATGATCAAAAACTTCCTATCTCTATTGTATTTCGTTAATATTATTTTAAATCAGTCTGTGTGGATTTTACAAATATTTAACAAATGAAAAGCATTCAAAAGAACATCGTAATGCCATTGGATCCTCAAATAAGTCAGATGTCATAACTCTACCCAGCCTCCATTCAGAATAAAGCGCCGCGATGAGCAGTTCGAAAACAGACGTCTAAATAAAGAACTTATGTTTGAATAAGTACAGCGTTTTCTATACTCAAGAAACACTGTCTATAAAGGCTAATATTTTTGTGCGTTTGAAGAGTGGAGAAGAGTCTTAGCGTTTGCCATCTAGTTGTAGCCAATATACTTTTGTAGGTTTTCAATATCCTGTGCATAGCGGTTCATCTTTTATATCATGACATTTTTGGAAACATTAGCACCCATATAGCTACAATAAACCTTATAACCTGTAAATTGATGAAAATGATTAATTTACTGCCTCAGATGCGGCCATTCTAATGACGGATAAAACCTTCGTCCTTCGCTTGTTAACTCCATTTGAGCATGATTTTCAGAAAATGTTAAGTGCAAGTGTCTGATCATATATAAAGCCAAAATTCCAACTCTGACAATGCATTGTTTAATTATTGGGGAAAAAACACCTTTCCCCCTTTCTCTCTTTTTTTTTAAATGTATTTATTTATTTATTTATTTTTTAGTGCTTAGTGGTGTGCCATGGGATTTTTTACTTATAAAAACTGCAGTGGCAGAAAAGAGGTTGGGAAACAATGTTCTAAAGTATTGTCACATGACAAACACTGAACATTAATTCAGCACAGCTGTCGAGGCTGTTACCTTATATAGCATACTGCAGTATAATATAGGAGTTGTATGGTAGTATGCCATTCCGAACACAGCTTCTGTACTTGAGTTATATTTAGCAGATTTTGGCAAATATAGTATGTCATCCAGGTATTCCATCCATACAGAAAATGTTCATATTGTGCAGAGTATACATAGGCTACTGCATACTGCAGAAATAGAGTAGTATGTTAGTATTGCGTTTCGAGCGCTGCATCTGTGTTTTTTTGTTTTTTTTCCCTTTTGATAGGCTATGTTGTTTACATACGCATACAACTAAATATTCTTGGGGTCATGAAAGATTTGTGAATATGATGAAACACACTAGTTGTATCTGGCAGTGAAAGAATTAAAATCCTTCTTAACTATACCCATGTTATTGTCAAAATATGGATTCTTGAGTAATGTGAGAAGTGTCATCCATCGCATCGCATTGGTCGACCATTATGGCCGATGCTTTCATAGGCCATTTAAAAGCTCAAGAATAACATCCTAATGGACCATCACACTCTCCAACCATCTCTGACAGGCAGACGAGGCATATCTGACTTTGTTGAGATTACTTATTAAGGCCGAGGTACAAGATGCTTCTGAAAAGCTCAAAGTTCATGACATTTTCAGCACTGTCTGTTTATTTCTCGGTATTTACTTTGAAGGTTAAACTGGCCTCTACCTGTAATTGCGATGTTTCCTCCCTCATGATCATAGCAAATCAATGGTAGACCTTTTCAGAGCACACTGATGTGTTTTAAAGGACTAATGCTTCATTCATCACTCTGACAGATGGACTGAAGCTCTGCTTCAATCAAAATGCTGCAAATACTGCATTCATAATAAAGGACATCACTGCACATAAAAGATGAAAGATAAATGAACATTAGGTTAGTAAATCCACTACCTTTCTCATTTATAGATTTTAACAAAGGCACTATACCAGTTTTTGAAAGGAGGAGAAAGTATAGGGGCATATGAGGACACTACTGCACCATTTTCTGTCCTCTGATGTCCACTTTTGTGTCTATTAAAAAAACAAAAAACAACTGTATAGAAGTTAATGGAAGTATATTAATGACAAATGTTTTTGAAGAAAAGCATGTTGAATTGCACTACACTAAATAAATACATACAGTAAATACTTGCATTTTCTTTGTATTTATGTGTGAAATTTGCTAGCAGTTTCTAGGTGAAAATTTTCACCACAATTTTTTTTTAATGGATAAAAGAACTTTTTTTCCACAGTTCTTAAAGTAACAACTTTTTAATGGTGTGAGGAACATTTTAATAATCTGAAGAACCTTTTTTTCCACTTTAATGTACCTTTTGCAGAATGGAAAGATTCCATGAATGTTAAAGGATCTTCATAGAAGCATCAATGCTAATAAAGAACCTTTATTCTTAAGAATATAATTGGAAAAAATGCATTGCTTTAACAATGCTTTCATTTTAATGCTTAGCATTTTCAGAGTCTGAAATTCAACGTGGTTGTATATTTAAGCATGTACATTTTATGTACATTTAATATATTTTAGCACATATTGAGTTGGTAATATCTCACACAATTTCATTATTAAAATTGATTTTAAATATTCAGCTTTCAAAGTTAATTTCCAAAACATTCATTTAAAAAATACCACCCATATTATTAAATTTCAGTCCATTTTATTTTGCTTTTCAAATTTGGCATTTGCTTCAGTTGGATATTCAACAATGCACATCCAAGAATTGTTTTATTTTTCAGGCATTTCAGGATGCTTAGATATTTGTCATTAATTTCCTTCAAAATAAATTTTACATGACTGTTTTGCCCCTAAGACCTTGATAATTACAATTTTTTTGTGTCACTATACCTCTTTGTATGTAAATGACACCTGGCATAATTCACACTCTTGTTCATCAAGTATAATAGGCATTTAAATCTAAACATTACATTCACATTTAAAACTTGCTCATATTGTTGGCACCTTTGCTGATCCTGCTCCCCTGTCAGAGCTCTACTCTCCTATCCAAGGAATAAAAGCCCATAAATATAACTTAAAAAAATAGTAATAAAATAAAATAATTTGCTCATGTTTACAGTGTATTCAAGTTATGCATTTAATCAGTTCCATCAGATGATCAAACATGTGACCTTGCTGTTGCTAGCAGCATGATCTACTTGAACACAGTACACATGAACAGCCCTGTTTAAAAGTTTCCATGACTCTGGAATCAATACTGTGATGATTTCTGAATGACTGGGGAGAGAGAGAGAGAAAGCTGAGTGTTTAATGTTTGATGATGTTTATA
Organism: Tor tambroides; assembly: GCA_021397915.2. Taxonomy (NCBI): domain Eukaryota; kingdom Metazoa; phylum Chordata; class Actinopteri; order Cypriniformes; family Cyprinidae; genus Tor; species Tor tambroides. The sequence continues at coordinate 27,007 of JAFVLL020008582.1, forward strand.
TACTGTAGTGCAACAAAAGAGCAAGAAAATATTATTTTCAGTTTTTACCATAGACAGTTATGCACTGATGTTTTCCTACTGTCAGAATTCTGCATCAAAATAACCAATAAAAAGATGCTTAATCTGTTGAACAAGATTTTCCACTGGCCTTGAGAGGTATCCAAAAAAAAAAAAAAAAAAAGACAGAGATTGTTCATAACGAGCAGAACCTGAATTAACTTCTCATACTGCATTGAGGATGAAAGTGAATGTGTTTTTTTTAATGATTCATTTAATTTGTTTCCTGTGTTACATTTTGTGAGATAAAGGTAATGACACACCTCAGCAGTCACTGTATGCTTTACGGGTTTCTATTTCATATCAAGACGATTAACTTGGTCGAGTGTTTTAAACAGTTACAGGAGGGCAATGAACGAAACAAATGCTGTGCATACCAAACGCTGTGACACTGAACAAGAGCTTCTCACTTCTTCTGTTTAATGACCTTGCATGGGTTCTAAATGTATTAAAGCATTTCATGTCAAAAGCAAAGTCTCTTGAGCTACAATACATACAACTTTGTCTTTTGCCCATATTTCATCTTTTTTAAGATAACTTTAAGAGCACTGGGTCTTAATTAGTTTGAGGTGTTCTGTTACCTTTTGTCCTGCAAACCAATTCAGTGGGATAGTTGTCCCAAAAATTTAATTATGTCATCATTTACTCACCCTCCAAACCTGGATGAAATGTACTACTGTTCAAAAGTTGAACAGTTGGTAAGATTTTAATGCTTTTAAAGGATGTCTCTTATGCTCACCAAGGCTGCTTGTATTTAATCAAAAATACAAAAAAATAGAGTAAAACATTAATCAGTATTACAATTTTCTATTTGAATATATTTTAAGATGTAATTTATTCCTATGATGCAAAGCTGAATTTTTAGCATCATTACTCCAGTCTTCAGTTTCACGTGATTCTTCAGAAATCATTCTAATATGCTAATTTGCTCCTTAAGAAACATTTCTGATTAATATTAATTTTGAAAACAGTTGTGCTGATTAATATTTTTGTGGGAGCTATGATCATTTTTCTTCTTTGTATTAATTACTGACCCCAAACTGTTGAAGGATAGTGTATATATAATGACTGAAGGCAGCAAAAACTCCATAAAAGTATTATAATAGTAGTCCATATGATTTACTGGAAAATGAGCAAATTGCACGTTCTTCGAAATATCATCTTTTATGTTCCACTGAGGATAAACAGGCATACAGGTTTGGAACAATATCAGGGTGAGTAAATGATGACAGAATCAACATTTTTAGGTGAACTATCCCTTGAAGAAGTATTCATCAAGAAAGAGAGGCTGGTTTCATCAAGGTCCTCCTCCTCAGTCCCATCTGAAGTCATGACCCACCATTTCATAAAATTTCACATTGAATGGCCTATAAAATTCTCTAAGCTGCTCTATGACTTCCTGATCAATCTGAACGTGAGTTCTGCCCTTGGACTTGCCCAGGCAGCGGGGCTGGCTGCTGCTTTCCGGCTTCTTCAGGCACGGGAAGCCTTTTGTTCGGTTGAAGTAGAAGTGCTTGTCCGTGATGATGCGTTTGAGCCCCAGGAAGTCCTGCACGCGGCCCAGCTCTCCGGCCGGATCCGTGATGAGCCTCTCCCCGCTGACAAAATGGATCTGCGAAAGACGGAAGTACTGCAGCCAGTTCTCCAGGTGTAGGATGTACATGCCTATGCGGATGGCATTCCAGGAGGTGTCCACGATGCCTTGACTCCTGTTCTTGAAAGCTAGTTCCTCAAAAGAAGGGATGTCGGGCTTCTTCGTCAGGGTCTGTGTGTAGTCGGAGATCGCCCTCGTGACCGGGTTCCGCACTACTACGATCAGCTTTGTTTCGCGAGACATGTTGGAGATGCGTCGTGGTGCCTCTCGTGTCACAAAGTAACTTGGTGTTTTCTCCATGGTGATCTGACTGTCTAGAGTCCGCGGCATAAGGCCCCTGTGAAAAGACAAACAGAAATATTCATCAAAAGAATGTATAATATAGGTTCACAAGGTTTGTTTCATGTAAGCCCCCAACATTAACATTGGTATTCTTGGTAAATACAGAATAAGAGCAATAACAGGCTGTTTAAAAAAAAAAAAATAT
>JAFVLL020008583.1:0-39262 GCA_021397915.2 Tor tambroides
AAAAGCATTTATTTCACAATGAGATTTTCACCCCACTTTCAATTGTTTTACTTCAATGATAGGTTGGAATTTTGTGAATTTTTTGAATAAAAGATCAAAAGGATAAACAATGCAGATTTATTTTCACAGCCTCCTTTGCTCATATTTACCAAGGGTGCCAATATTAGTGTAGGGCACTGTACAATGTTTACTTGATGACTTTGACATCTACAGAGATTTATTAGAGATAAATCATTCAAAGTTGTTTTTAGTTTAATCCATATAAAAAAAACTACTACATTTTATTATGAATATTTATTGATTATTGTTTATTATTATTGGCACTTGTGTAGTTTCTTCAGTCTTATTGGTCTGACTTGCAACTAAAATGTAACTTTTGAAGTTAACAGCTATGAAAAAATAAAGATTTGTTTTTAATAAAGCATTTTAATAAAGATTTGTAAGATTTATCTGAATCAAAAAGTTCAGTAGCAGATAAAATAAAGATTTTTTAAATAAAATATTTTAATAAATATTAATAAGGTTTTAACCAAATCAAATAGTTCACTAGCAACTATGAAAAAATAAGGATTTGTTTTTAATAAAGCATTTTAATAAAGATTTAGCAAAAAATCAAATAGTTCAGCAGCAGCTATAAGAAAATAAATGTCCTTTTAATCAAATATTTTAACGTTTTTTAAATATTTTTTTAAGTTTGAACCAAATCAGAATGTTCAGTTTGAGAAAAGGGAGATTAAATTTACAAAATTTTTAATAAATCTTAAAAAATTAAAATTAAAAATTACCTGAAACAAAAAGTTAGCAACCATGACAAAATAAAGAAAAAATGTTAATAAAATATTTGAATACAGATTTAACCAAATAGGTCAATAACAGCCATGACAAAAATCTAACAATTTCAGTAGAGATTAATAAAGTCATGAATCAGATTCAGCTAAATATGAATTTAAAAAAATGGCTTTAAAATAAATATTAACCAAATTTTATCAGAATCAAAAAGTTGATCAGCCATGACAAAATATAGAAAATTTGGTAACACTTTATTTTAAGGTCCAACTCTTGCCACTAACAAACTGTTAACTATGACTTTTGCCTCAATAAACTCTTAATTTGCTGCTTATTAATAGTTTAGGTGTTGGGTAGAATATGGTCATGCAGAATATATGCTTTATAAGTACTAATAAACTAATAAAAGTTAATAATAGTTAATAGTGAGAATTGGTCCCTATACTAAAGTGTTACAGAAAATTTTAATGAAATATCTGAATTCATATTATGTATAAATTACTCCATATGTTCCAGCACTAAGTTATCAGATTGTCACTGATTTACATCTAGCTGCCAAATCAAATACAAGAACTGTTGTTTATTTACTTTGAATAAAGAAAAGAGTTCAGAAATCCCAGGTAGTTTATTTAATAGTCTTATTATCACAGTTTGCATAAAAACTTTCAGATGCCAACACAACGTGTTAAGTCTCTACTGCAATTAGCAGATTGCCCCAATATCCATAAAACAGTTAAGGAATCAGTCAGGAGACTGTTAAATCTGGCACCATTAGGAGTTCATTAGTCAGCATCATTACAATAGAGCCAGTACCTGTCTTTCAGGAATATTAATTAAATGCAAATCACAGCCAAATGGATTAATGAGTCACTAAACTGGCTTTCTGTCATTCCTGTTAGAGAGATTCTGGCAGCGCTTGACTGTACGATGCCCTCCAGTTTAAGGCTCTTCTGAGGTGAAATGTCCACCTTCTTTTTAAATTACACTTAATATGTAAAGACACGTAATCTTTGGTGTTGTAAAACCTGTCATGTGTACAAGGGTCTCTTTAAACACTATTTAGCACGACTCTCAGACTTTTTACGATCAATTTGTGATAATGGGCACCAATTTTGCGTTTCAGGAGTACATTAGAGCAGTAAAAGTAATTTTCAGTGATTACTCTGAGAAAACAAGCAGGACTGATCCAAACTCTGTGGGGCTGGGTGGGTTGCTGTTGGAGGTGGGGGTTGAGGTAATGTTTGGAGGTTGCTTTTGACATGGGGGTGAAGTTACGTTTGGAGAGAGTGAGCCCCCCACGCTCTTTTGCAAATAAGGATTCAACCATGTGGAGGTCTCAAAGGGTCTACAGAAGTCCAGCAGAGAATGGGGACTGAGCCAAAGACAACTGATTCAGAGCCATGTGAATGACTTTCTTATGTAGGTTCCTGACATTATACCCTAAACAATAGAGAAAGACCTCAGAAGTAATCTGGCAACTCTGAAAAAGCCCAGTTGAAAACTTACCAAGGCATTGGTGGGGACCTAAGATTGACCTTCGGTGTTTTCAGAGAGACTCCCCCAAAGCAAACATATTTTTGAAAGTCAAACACTTGGCATAGTTTACTGTAACCTATCATGAGCTCTCTAAAATGCAAAATATATGTGATGTTGATCAGTTAGAGGCAAATCTAAAAATATCAAAACACCTATTAAAAGATTCCAAATCATAAATTCAAAATGGCAATAATGTCAATTAATTCAGTGGTTTCTAACCAGGGGTCCAAATACACAGGGGGGGACTAAAGCTCCAAGAAGTACTTGTAAAGATTTTGATTGTGCTTTGTGAAACTTATAAAACACAAAAGTCCATTTTAAGGAGAGATAATAAAATAATATGTGCATTGTGTGCAAGTTTTATAAATGTGCATGGTGAGTCAGTTTTTCACTCAGAGTATTGTTATATTTTTAATTGACATTAATGATAATGCTAAGTGAATGTTGAGAATAATATAAATTGTAAGGAACACATTTCAGTTTTGTGTAGTGTATGTTGATGGGGTTGTGGTGGTAGGCTACATAAGACGAAAACGGCTGGGAAGCACGATATTAATTAGCTTTTTGCTCTTTATGTTAATTAGAACGTATAGACTAGCCTATTAGTTCTCAGTGTAACGTTTTTTCTATTTCAAGCAAAAATCCAAAAGCAACCAAATAAAAAATCAAGTGAGATGAGCTTAAATGTAACTTTGCTACAACAGTGCCACCTGTTGGTGTACTGTCCCAATACACGCACTGTATAAAGTGAGGTATCAACTAAATCTGTTGAATAAGCTTTCTTTCTTTCTTTCTTTCTTTCTTTCTTTCTTTCTTTCTTTCTTTCTTTCTTTCTTTCTATTTATTTATTTAAACTTTAAAGGAATAGTTCACCCAAAAATGATATTTTGAAAAACTCTTGGTAACCAAGCAGTTGACAGTAGCCACTGACATCCATAGTAATTTTTCTATATTATGGAAGTCAATGGCTGCCGTCAGCTGTTTGGTTACCAACTAAATCTTCTTTTGTGCACAACAGAAGAAAGAACCTCATACAGGTTTGGAATAACTTAAAGGCAAGCAAATGATCAGAAATGGCAGAAATGATTTTTTTTAACTATTCCTTTAAGATTACTTTTAAATTCTTAATTAACTTAATGATACATATCTGACTGCTGAACACCACAAGTTACCACAATTGTTTGTAATAATAAAAGTAACTTGCTCCATTATTCTGAATCATGAAACAACTTTTGAATAGAACACATTTTGAGTTTTATATATATATAAAAAAAATGGAAAGTGGCAGCCAATGTAATAAAAAATGTAATTCTTTTATAAAATAATAATACTACAAAACAACAACAACGACAATGAAGATGATGATGCTGGTAGTGGTGGTGATGATGATTATTAAGTAACTGCTGAAACTCAATAATTCCAACAATATTTACACAATGAAATATCCTCAAATAACAGTGTTTTAGGACAAAGTCAGGATTACTTACAATTGAACTTGAATACACATGTGACATTGACACAACAACACAGGCATTACATAAACAATTCTCTTTTGTCTTTGCTTCTATTTTAGAACAAGAAATGAAACTTCAAATAGCTGTCACTCATTTGCAGCCACTGGTAAATTTAGGGTTGGATGGGTTCATCTGGCTTCAAAATAGCTAGAGCGACAGCATTTGTATCCGGTAATGGAGCCTCTCTGTGTAGCAGGCCGGTCAGATTAAATGGATTGCCTCCAGACGAAAGAGGGAGGGTGTAAACATATTTATCGTCCAATAGTGGCCGGGGCCATGAGTGCTTGATATGCATTCTTTGCATCCCATGGTTCTCAGCTGGCCAGCGAGGGCAGAAGCAGAGAGGTCGGATGGTGTACGCAATCTCAAAGAGCCATTTGTTTCATCGTCAGAGTTTTGTTTTGGACACTATCCATTCAGAGAGAGTTTTCCACTTTACTCCATAATGTCAGACTGTGAGGGGCTTCCGATGGGTGAGTATCCAGTGTCAGGGAATTTTGGATTTATCCTGTTTTGGCCTGGCTCCATGCTGACAACTCATCCTGCAAATATGTTCTCATATTCTGCTTGATGAGAGTGCAAAGGTTTTAGCCTTATATGGCTGCTCTCAGGCCGACCACCTCTGTCGTTGGACATCTTAAGAGCAAAATGTGCTTCAGTTCTATGTGTGTATCTGTTGCAAAGTATGTGTTATAGCCTCCACAAATAACTGATCTGGATCATACATCACAGCTGAACACTGCTGCAGCTGTTATTTATAACAGTGCCGTGTTGATATGCGCTTCCCGCATGGGTGTCTTCATGGCAGTACATTTATAACATATATAAACATAAGACACGCTTGAAGGGATCATTTCCCTCACATATAGTAGAGCCTAGGAAAGTCTGAACGGTGGCTGGCTGTCTGCACAGTGAAAACAATCAGATATAAATAGACCTTCTCCCTCCTGGTGCGAGGAACAATACTGTTTACCAGGCATTTTACCTGTTAAAGCATTAGACCAACCCAGTTAACACTGTAGTCTAAAGAAAAATGGGTTCTGTTACATAAACTCACATTTAAAAAGCATATTAGTAGCTACTAAATTGCCAGTGATTTGCAATGAAATGGTTTGTGTCCTTCTGCTTTGTCACGAATGCCTCCAGCTATGAAGATTATGCCATAACAATGTTTAATATTTGAAGGTTTGCTATGGGAATGAAGTCAATGCATTCTCTTCCAAATTTATGTGGGTGTTATCAGTAGTCACATGTAATAACTCACTGCTGTTATGTGTTTGCCAAGGTCAGCTCTGTCTGTTGTTTGGATTCTGGCATGCACATATATTCGCATATTTCAGAGTTTGAAAGCATAGGTTTAGAGAAGTGAGAGTGTCTAAACACCATCCAGTCAGTGTGCTGCTAGACTGTTATATTAGAGGATGCTACTTTTTTAGTATATTTTTAGTCCATGCTTATTAATAGCCTCAGCAAAGCTGTTTCTGAGCAGTTTAACTTATTTGTTTCTTCCCATGTAGGCTATGTTATAACACAAAATTTCAGTTAAAATCTTATAACAATAACTTCACTATAAAGTAGCCTGTGCTTCTTGATCCGTTTTGTTTTTGAATCTCCCAAGAAAAGTTGTGCAGTAATTCCCAGTCATGAGACACATAAACAGATAACCTTGAGCTGTTTACAGAACTAATTAATTTGGCTGCACTTTGGAATCCCTTTCATAATTGTGAAGAACGTCTTTGTTTAATGAAGCTCAGAGTTTAATGAACCCTCGTTGTATAATTGTTGGGCCTCTGTGTAACAGGAGGCCATTTGTTTCCACTGACTGAATCTTAAAATGTCCCAAATTAACTGCAGGCTTTGCACTAAATAAACAGTCTGATTTTGACACACGCACACATGATATCAGAGCGAATTTGCTACTAATGTACACTGTGATTGTCATTTCTCAGTCATATTCAAAAGCAGTGTAGTCCAATACAACATTTCAAACTTGTCGAGAATTATCACATTAAAAATTACGTCGCTCTAAACAAGTGAAAAAAAAGTTTGAAAAATATTTATTCAAGTTATTTTTTATAAATAAGACTGTCTCCTAGTTCTTGCGTCATTTCCCGAACGTGTCACTGAAGAGCATGCTTGAGATTAAATATGACGCGGTATCATTGAAAATACAAAGAAAATCAAGGTAAATAGTACTTTTATTTTATTGTATGTCATCTCCAGTCAAGGAAGAATTCAAAAAGCGTGGCAGTATTGTTAATGCTGTATATTTCACATAAATAAAATGCTAGCTATGATATTAGCCTTAGCAAGACAGACAACGGGTACGGTATTTTCCCCCAAAATATGTTTATAATGTAATTTTTTTTAACCACATAATGCTGTTTAACATAACCAAGTAAAAATATTGATGGTGTATCAAAAATTCCTCAGTGATCCATATACATTCATTATTGGTCATTTTTAGTACACAAACAAGTTATCGTCAGTGTGTGTTTTATGAGAGTTTACAGGGACAAAACACACCGACGATAACTTGTTTGTGTATGGAGGACGAGAAATGACTTAAGTATAAATAATTAAATAAATGAATAAATACATAAATGCAGAAATAAATAAATAAACAAATGTAGAAATACATAAAGAAATGAATAAATAAATAATTAATTAAATGCTGAAATAAATAAATGCATAAATGAATAAATAAATGTAGAAATAAGTAAATGAAGAAATAAATAATTAAATGCTGAAATAAATAAATATATGAAGATATGCATGAATAAATAATTTTGTCAAAAGTGTCATTTTTAATTTAATTTTAATTATTTCTGTATTTCTACATTTATTTATTTTTACATTTATTTATGCATTTCTACATTTATTTATTTCTGTATTTCTGTGTCCGTATGTTAATAAGATAGGCGGTCCTAACCTCTCTCAATGCAGGATTGGTTAAACAGGATCGTTATGGTTACAGCCCATTCGTACGGGGCGTCAGCGTTAATGCTTGTCATTTACGGCTGTACTACTGTGGATACTACTAGTTCTGTACTACTACTAGACCTTGAACCAACTGTGTTCATCGGTCTTTAAGACGCAGCAGGCCAGCTTCACATGCGCTCAGAAACGGAGACAAACATTGGCGTCCACCATACCTTTTACCTTCGCATGTAATCGAGGCACACCTCCTTTTTTCAAAACGTACAGCTGACGGAATGTTTATAAATTTCCTTATCCCATGCTGTGCCATCCTCTGACGAATTTATTTATTTATTTATACTTAAGTCATTTCTACATTTCCTTATTTATTTATTTCAGCATTTATTTATTCATTTCTTTATGTATACATAATGCAAATACATAAATAAATTTATGTATACATTATGTATACACAAATTTATTTATTTATGTATTTCTTCATTTATTTATTTATTTTGCATTTATGTATTTCTACATTTATTTATTTATACTTAAGTAATTTCTCGTCCTCCTTAGCCTGTACTTTTTCTCACGTTTGGATTGCGTATGCTGTAAATTAACCACAAGGTGTCACTCTTCAGCCATTTACAATAGCGATTTCACACACATTACGCCCACCTGCTAAAAGGTCATACAATTCACAACAAGGGAAAATTATATTGTGGCAGAATGACATTTAGTTGTGTTTAATTAAACTGCGTGCCATACTAATGCATGACATAACAGAATGTTATAAGTACTCTCTGTGAAAGACACAACCATGGTCTCTGGTCATCTGAACTGATTGGGTGAGTAAGGCTTGGGCCTTAAGAGAACATTAACACTATATGTGATATATGATATCCTTTATGAGAGCTGACAGTTGTGGAGATGTGACAAACATCCAGCAGCCTTCATTTGTTTCTATTTTGGCAGGTGAGAGAATAAGCATTTCTCACTGTTTTACTGCCCCACCCTTGTTTTTCTTGTCATAAGGGATGAGAAATAACAAAATCATCTCAGACTTGGAGAATCCCCAAGTAGTGCAGCTTGTCTCGTTACAGTTTACTTTGCAAACCTCTGTCATGTTGGTCTTGGAAGCATTGTGTATTGTCATATTGAAAAGCATGCTGTATTTTCCATTGCAAGGGTATTTTTATATAATGACTTCACTCATCTGGTCTGGTCTGGGGAGGAGCATCTCCATCCGTAATGCAATTTCAGCCTCTTAGTGTTGGCGGGTAGAGTTATTCAAGATGGTATATTGATCGACCAAAGTAATCCTGACAATCTGAGACTGGTAATGTGAAGTCCTAGTAAAAGCAAGTGGTATGTTCACACTGTGTAGAAAAGCACTCCTACTTTTGGTCGATCCCATTAGAGCAGTGTGATTTATGAACCCTGTATTTTGAATGGCCCACTAATTGGTTTGACTAGTGAACTAGTCATGTTATTGGATTTAGGTATTCTGTAACATTATGCCATTAAGGTACATAACTTTATATAAGGACTATATAATTTACAGAATATAGCCTCATTCAAAATAACATATATCATGATATTTTGGTACTGTATGGGTTATTACATTGTATTTTATATTAGTCAGTATGTATTGGATATTTATTAGTGCATGCACATTTTGTCATTTTCAATCATCTAATGCTGACTATGAGTTAAACTACTTGAGTTACACTACTTGATTTACATGAGTTACACTACTTTGATAACACTTAAATCTTTAGAAGATCTCAGAATGAATATCCATTTTTTTATACTGTTCATTATAATGCTGTGATGCCTAAATTCTGATTTTAGTTTTATTATTAACTTATTTAAAAAAAAGAAAAGAAAAAAAAAAGCTTACTGTAGTGGCATAAAACCATTGAAGGTAATTTTTAATGGTCAGGACAGGTAAGAACTAGATCCTGAAAGTACAGTAACAGCTGTACAGTTTATGATTATGGTGCAGCATATGACCTGAAACTAACCATATACTACAATTCTAGATCATGAATGATGTGATGTATGTGAAAGAAAGGAGCTATATTTTCTTGTATAAGTCTATGTAGAGCATCATATATGTTTTTCCTTATATAGTAACTGGGGGATGGGATGTTCCATGCATCCAGCAGTAGAAGTCAGATATTATTAATGTTTTCCCTGCTTCACAGGATACAGAGCTGTGCAAGCAGGAGTACATACTCTTATATAATCATCACAGACGAAAGAACATTTGAATCGCGTGTCATACAACCCACATAAATTTTATGTCTTTTAATAAGAACAACATCCACATGATCTTTCTATATGTAGTTCCTTTATAGATATTTACTTCGTGGCTGGAATATTTGATTTTGTTTGGCCATATGATTCAGCATAAAATATATTATATTTGGGGATTGCAGCTCATTGAGTGCATTTTGACCAGGCTGGCTGAATGCTTGAGTGAATTTATGAGCGCTGATGTAAGATTTAATGACATCATCATCTGAATGGGAACAGTAGGGGGTGTCAGATAGACGCAGTCACGTTTTTCTGTTACCCTGCTCCCTCTCCCCATTCGCCGGCCTGTTGGTCCATCCTCCCTGGTAAGATCCACACTACAGGGGCCACGGAAGCAGGGCTTGGACCAGGTGGTGGTCCGGGGTTTGTGGAGAATAATGCCTCAGGGGAAGCCGCATGGCCGGCTGCCCAGGTCCCCACCCACACCAGCTGTGTCACGGGCCCGGAAGTGGATGGAAAGCTTGTGGAAATGCAGATCACGAGACTGAATGTTGGTCGTCTGGCCTTTGTTTGTTGTGAGTGTTTGGATTTGTGACAGTAATTATACTGCCATCTTAAGTGTGTATAATGTTCAAAAGTTGTGAAAAAGAAAGATGTGATAATTCAGCTTCACTTGTAATTGTGCTGGAGAGCTGATTTTATTTGGCTAAACAAAACTTTCCTTTTTGATAATTCTGCTGATCTTTTTCTTTCCACTAATCCGGTACACTAATTAACCACAGTTGTGTATGATGTCATTCAAATGATGTCACCGTGGCTTGACCAACATTGTTTGACTCATGATGTTAACTGATTAGATTTAGAGCAAGTGGTGAGTTGCACTCATATCGGACACACTGTCTGTCTGCAATTTTGTCATTTGATTTCTGGATTCTCAGTTAATTCTGGATCTGAAATGTTTTTACAACCCAGAGGATCATAAGTGCTATTTCAATCTCAAAAGCAGATGATCCTTTTTCAGGGGCAGATAACTGTAGGATAGAAAGAAACAGTCACATAAAGAATTAAGAATGAGAGAAAAATGACAGGAGAATTATGCATTTGATAGGATAGACAAGAATCGCAGATCCATAGCGGTGCTTTGTTGTTGCTTATTATATACCTTAAAAGTACCTACCTTAAAAGTATTAATTTCTTTCAAAAAAAAGAAAAATTTACTGACCACAAAAGTTTTAAATGGTAGTTTATATTGTTACAAAAGATTTCCATTTTTAACTTTCTATTTATTAAGGAATCTTGAAAAAAAAAAGTATCACAAGTTCCAACAAAATATTAAGCTGCACAACTTTTCAACATTGATAATAAATCAGCATATTAGAATGATTTCTGATGGATCATGTGACACTGACTCCTGGAGTAATGATGATGAAATTCAGCTTTGCATTACAGGAATAAACTACATTTTAAAATATATTGACATAGAAAACAGTTATTTAACATTGAAATAATATTTCACAATATTACTGATTTTTTTCTGGATTTTTGATCAAATAAATGCAGCCTTGATGGGCATAAGAAACTTCTTTAAAAAAACATTAAAAATCGTACTGATCCCAAACTTTGAATGGCTGTGTGTGTGTGTGTGTGTACTGGTTTTTGTGGTTTACGGGGACAAAATTTGTTTAATGACATGGTTATGACAGAGGTATTACAATTTGAAGGTGGTTTATGAGGACACTGCCTATGTCCCCGTAATTCAAAAGGCTTAAAAAACATGCTAAATGGTGTTTTTTTGAAAATCTAAAAATGCACAGTGTTTCCTGTAAGGGGTAGGTTTAGGTGTAGGGTTGGTGTAGGGCAATAGCCCATACAGTTTGTACGGTATAAAAACCATTACGCCTATGGAGAGTCCCCGTAAACCACAAAACAAACGTGTGTGTGTGTTTTAAAAGTTTTTGGATCAGTATGATTTTTATATGTTGTTGAAAGAAGTCTCTTATCTTCACCAAGGCTGAATTTAATTGATAAAAATACAGTAAAAACAGTAATATTTTGAAATTATATTACAATTTAAAACAACCATTTTCTATTTTAATACATTTTAAAATACAGTTCATTTCTGTGACTGCGAAGCTGAATTTTCAACATAGTACCAATATTGTATCTTAATATTTCAAACAAATACTGATAGTCATTTACCCATTGTTTAGCCAAGGGCCATTTCACTGTCAATATAGCCAACTAATGGTCAGTTACGCATTATAGTGTAAGAATGTTGGTTAATGACGTATTAACGCAAGTTATTATAAATCATTATCTAATTTTATTGCATGTGTTTAATGACAGAAGTATGTATATTTTGGTGTTAAGTGTTCAGACTGATGTCTGTGTGAGGGCTCTGAGGCCGATGCTGTTGCTAGGTGGTGACGGAGTCATAATAAACGTGGCTAACCTAACATGAGATTATCCAGTATCCAAAGGTAGCACAGCTCAGGGTTTTGTTTCAAACACTAAGAATAGAGAGATTCAGAAAGCTTCAACTTCATTAGATCAGTTTTTTGTCAATTGACCTGTACAGATATTTCAGTGGCTCTAGGGATTATATCATGCCTTCATAAAAAGTCATTATTCATTCACAATATGTATGATAAATTGTTAAATAATAAGAAACTTGCACATGTAAGACCTTTTAATGAGCTGGTTGAGTCTGCGCTTCATGTGAATGTTAATTCACTAATAGGCATTGGAGCAGAGAAAGGTGCAGATGCTATTTTAGTCTAAACCTCAGGCACTGGCATGGTCTATTACCCTGAAATTATCAACACAACCTCCTGACATTGCTTATGACATGCCATTAATGCAGTTGTGGTTCTACTGGAGGAGAAAAAATGTCAGCTGATTGCAAACACTAATGCCATTTTTCATGTACAGTAGGCAGATTACTATTATTGTAGTATTGTTTAACAATAGCTAGCTTGAACTAAATGCCACAAAAGCTGTTTCCTGTATATGTAGATCTGCAAGGCCATGTAGTTTTGCATTTGTAGGTTACTTGGCAAATTATTTTCTGGTTTTCAGCATAAAGATTAAATTAAGACAAACGTAAAAACTAAATAAAAATGAATAAAGCAAATAAAAAAATAATACAAAATAGAATACATTTATTTTTAATGTAAAAATATTCAAAAAATATATATAACATATAAAATATAAAAATATTTTAATATAAAAATAATATATAAAGTAGACAGATACAGTGGACAGATTACTACTCTTCAGAGCCATAACAGTTTGTTTGTGTTTAATCTTGACTCACTTTAGTTTCAAGGCAATGCTTCCTTAGTGCTGTGAATATAAGGATATGTGGATGTGCAGGAATGTTAATGTAGTCTTTGGATTATACCGTATAATTTCCCTTACAAAAAAACCCAGTGGAATCCTGTCAGGTGCCGAATATAACTAATCCACAACAAGATCCTTTATGTTGCATATTTGTGTATCATTTTGTGTTGTGTAAGTGCGTGCATACATGTTTGTTTGAGAAAGGTGCAGCCAGCATAATTGAAGAACAATAGGAGGGTGTAGCACTGTTCGGCTGCCACCCCAGGGATCCCCAGACTTACACAGAGATGATGAAGTGCTTCTCCCAGCCGCTCTCCCTTCCCCCAGCTGGTGTCTCTCTCCAGGGGTCTGTGCACTCTCTAATCTCACAGCACCACCACTGGACTATATTTACCTCTGTTTGCCCTGGGCCTCGATTAACACGCAGCCAGTCGACGCCAAAAAATCATCAAAAAGTGCTTGTGCTGTTCTATAGCAAAATGATATATTGTCATTGGTAAAAGTCAAATTATGGAATTGAAATATTAGAATTTCAAAATTTGAGAATCATAGAATATCAATTCAATATGAATAGAGTAATTAAGATTCACTTTTTTTTTTCTGTATCGCTAATGTTTTTTCTATTACTTTTAAATGTGAAGTATGTCCGTACATATTTTTTACATTGTATTTTTCATTTTTACAATTTTTTTTTTACTACTTTAGTTTTGCTTCCGCAAAACGCTTCATGCATGGATGCATCTGATGATTTGCCATTTCTTGTGATCGTCATATCCAGAGCAGCTGTGATGGCTCAGAATGAAAATTGCTATTATAGGCACAATTTAATTTAATTTTATTTTATTTTATTTTTATACTGTTTTGTTCTAGAATAAAAACATGTTTACTATATGAAGCAAAGTTTTTAGGTATAAAATAAACTTAAATTAAATTAAACAAAACAAAATAAAATCACTGATTTGGAAATGACTTGAATGACAGAAGCTTGAAATTTCTCAGACCAGAGAGATAGTAATTAACCGTTATTGTAGGCTTACCATCATGATTCAGGACAAGACAAATCATTTTTGAGCACTTTATATTTTAATGCACTGGCTCAATTTGTTTCTACCTAAAAATTAAACCAGAAATCCTCCATGAACATGCTAAACATTACCTGTATTTAATTACGTTCTAAAATAAAAACTATGTATTAGTAGTGCAATGGCATTAAAATTGCAAACTGAATATGAAAACAATTAGTTGACATGATCAGACGTCCCTTTTTTAATGATTTTAGAGGAAGAGACATCATGTAAAAAATGCAGGAAAAAAATAGATGGCTGCCTTCTGGGGCTAATCCTTGATTTGATCTTTTGCGGGACAGACAGAAGTGTCACTGTCAGCACAGTTATGGGGCCTAAGAATAAACACTATAGGCTTTCTGATGCCAGATTCAAGCAGCACTGCTGGCCTCGGGACAAGAGAGAGAAAGAGAGACACCAGTGGGACATGAAAATGTCTCATCATCCACCCCTCGGATCATTTAATTGTTTTTAGGCTTCTGAAGCAAAGCCATGGCCAAATTGGACACAGAAACCCCAGAAATCCAATTTAACACACAGCTCTCTTCCACTTGCCATCATTTGATGTTGGGGGATGGGGTCAGGAGAATAATCTTTAAAGAGGCACTTGCAGCTTTTCTATCCTATTTTTTTTTTTCATTTGACTGTGTTTTGTCTGTTTGAAGATGTGTAAATATAGGCCATGTCATCATTCTTATGCATATTCCACCGTATGCATCTGCCTCTTGAATAATTTAAAGAGGTTTTCCCCTGTGACGACCCACAGTCAAAACTGAGATACACTCTCATTCTCTTTTTGCCAACCTTGGTTTCTCTTTGATAGTCGTCCAGACTGCTTTGTCTGTCTGACGGCAGATAAGGGTTGAGTAGTCAGTGTTTAGCTCTGATTTTTACTCTAAAAGCTTGTTTGGATCATGGAATAAAGAGTGGAAAGTGAGGTCATGTATTGTGTGTCATATGTGGAAAAGTCCCCGAAAACCTTCCTCCTCATGTGGGAAGCACAGCTTTGTTTCTTTACTGTCTGTAATGTTGAGGTAACTTTTTCAAAGTTTCAAGTAGTGTGACAGCAGCTTTTTAAAACAGTGTAGCAGTGTAGCTATTTTTTTCTGATTACTTAGTGTGACAAAACTTTAGAGTATGTCACTATTTTTGTTGGGTTGCATTTACAGCTGAGTAAACTGGGAAAATAATCAAAAATATCCTCTCACTATTTCATATGAAGCATTTGGAAATCGGATTCATTTTAGTGAATTTGTTTAATTAGGTCATTAACACAAAACATTCCTTTAAAATGCTACATTTTGTTGAAATATTTTGTTAAATATTGCCATTAATCACTTTGTTGTCACTGTTATATAAATTGTGGTTATTTTGAACTTTGTAGGTTGTTCTAGTGTTCATGTACCTGTTTAAGGCAGTCATTTTTAGTAAGTTTTTGTTTTTGTGCCAGTAAATATTGCTCTGATTGCAAACAAAAAATAATACAATACAAAAATCATAATTTTTTAAAGATACTTCCAAATAGCTTCAGCGTATTTAGATGCCATTTGTTAGTAGCTTGTGCAGTTCAAAATATAAATAAAAGTAAAAAAAATGTGTATGTATATATATATATATATATATAGGATAGGGTCAGTATGATTTAAAGTAATTAATACTTTAATTCAGGATGTATTAAATTGATCAAAGGTGACAGAAAAGACATTTATAATGTTACAATTTAAAAAAATAAATTCTTCTTTCTATTCATCAAAGAATCCTGAAAAAAAGTATTGACCATTTACATAAAACATTAAGCAGCACAAGATATGTTTTCAATATTGACAATAACAAGAAATGTCTCTTGAGCACTAAATCAGCATATTAGAATAATTTTTGAAGGATAATGTGACACTGAAGACTAGAGTAATGATGCTGAAAATTCATCTTTGCCATCACAGGAATAAATTACATTTTAATGTATATTCATATAAATAACAGTCAATTTAAAATGTAATAATATTTCACAATACTGCTATTTGTACTGTACTTTTGATCAAATAAATGCAGCCTTGCTAAGTTTGAGATTTATTTCAAAAACATTTGAAAAATCTTAATGACCCAAAACTTTTGAATGAAAGTGTAGACATGATTGTTTTTGTTTATGATTGTTTTTTTTAAATGTGTTTCACAGTACAGCGTCTTTCCTGCTTCCATGAAACATGGAAGCTTAGATTTAGCCTCACCCACAAACAATCATAATCCTCTTTACTCCAGTGCGCGGTTTAAGTATAACTACATTCTGAATCGGTGTGTAAAAACGCACAAAAATACCCTTAATCAATAGTAGCCCTTTGCCAAATCTAAATATCGATTCACACCAACTTGTTTCTATTTTGTAACTCCAATGCAGCAAAGTCATCTTTTCTTGCTTAGTTTCTTCAGCACTGTTTCATACAGCGTCAGAGTGGAGTCTCTCAGTCAGCTGGAGGGGGAGGGGTTATGTTCTAAGGGAGGCTCCACCCCTTGCGCTCTGATTGGTCCGTTCCTCGCTGTCAGACCGGGACTCACAGACAAGCTCAGCGGAGTGTTCTCGACATTACACAAACACTCACACACTCCCAACACTCGCACACACTCCTCTGAGAGCTCAAGCCCTGCACTGGCTTATTTTTCTTCTGGAGATCTCACACAGGAAAACACCACAGAAAGAAAAAGTGCACAAGAAGACTCACATTTTGTAACTTCAGAAATATTTTCACTTTTTTTTTTGGAGTCCTATTTAAGGAGAGCGAGTTAATGTGACTCGAGCGTTTTGGTGAATGGGTTGTCATGGTGACTGACACTGGCAGGCTGACCCTAGAAGAAGACTGGATGTTGAATGGACAGAGAGCTGCAGTGGCCAGCCAGTGAAAGTAACAGGGAGTTATCGGAGAAAGGGAAGAAGGGAGGAAGAGAATGGAGGACGGCTTCTCCAGCTACAGCAGTCTCTATGACACCTCCTCACTGCTGCAGTTCTGCAACGGTAAACTCATCACATGTTTTCTGTCTTTAGTCTTATTCCAACTTATGATCTACATCTTCTCATGTTCAGGTAAATATTTTGCCTCAGCTGGACGGTTACCTCAGGTGCTGCACTTAACCTTTATGACCTTCTTCAGACCCTCAACTTTGACAAAGTTTTTCATTCCTCTTGGCTGTGATGGATCCTTTCGAAAGGATTTGATAGTAGTTGGCAGTTTTCTTACACTGATATGCTCCCGAAGCAAGTATTTCTAGAAGGGAATCTCTCAAATGTCATGTTTTTCAGGTTCTTGAAGTGTTTAGGTGAAGCATATTTGTCATTCCTTAGATTGAAGGTGTTTGATGATGTTTTCAGACAGGCGTGTTCGTTTTGAACGAAACAATGCAGGGAAAATTCTCTTACCCCTTTATTACATCAGACCATTCTCCACTGAAAATGAAACTCGGGACCTTTCCGACAGGCTAAAGAACGAGGATGTCATTTTTGATTTGTTGGGTTGTTTTTGTTGTTCTGCCATCCTGATTGCGATCTGTAGTCATGTGTATGTATGCTGGCTGGTGCTTCAAGGCTTTTGGGTGAGGGCTGATGATAAAAGAGGAAAAGAAGAGAGGAGTTTGGGGTGGTTAGTAAGGGATTTCCTTGTTCCAGTAGAAGTGCGTGTCACTGTTCTGTCAAACACCATTAATCTCGAGAGAAAGCCGTCTGAAGTTCTCCCTGCTCTTGTGTACAATGTGATGCTGTGCTGTTGCATGAGTTTCTACATTTAATGCAAATGGCAAGTAACACATTAAAAGAAATATAAAATTTTGTAGTAGGACTGAAATAGTATTTTCTTGTAGAACGTACTTGAATAATCTCTGATTTCTGACTTGAAAAATCATTTTTATAGTGTATTCAAATTTCTGGTTTGCAAAAGTAAGTCTAGTCTTTTACTGTAAATCAACATTCTCTATTATAATTCTGTTCATTCTAGACACGCACAACATATTCATATCATGTTATAATGTTATCAATAAGATTTTATTATTTATCAATGGATACATGTATACATATGCTGAAATGATATCTTTGCTTATATCTTTAAAATCACTAATAATTTAAAAACATAATTAATAATAATATTTTAATTTAATGTAATATTTGCATATATATATATATATATATATATATATATTAGTATTAGTATTGTTGTTGTTCTCGTTGAATATTAACTTTTTAATAATAATGAAATACTTAGCAAATCTTAAAATAAATCATACTGTAAATGTTAATGTTGTGATGCCTGAATTCACTTCAAACTGCATTTAAAGCATTTAAAATAATTGGTTTCAGTTTTTAGTATTTTGTTTATTTATTTTCACAAAATACTGTTTAATTTTAATATTAACCATTTACTGGTTATCAGCCATACCATGAAAATAACTTATCAGCTTATCAGTATCGACCAGAATTTTAATATCGGTGTATCCCTAGTGTGTTCACTCCATAATCTCCTTTAAAGTTCATATTGAAAATCCAGTATTAGAGTGATATTTGTTTTTGGGGTCATGTGGCGTAGCTGCATATCTGCCATGTGAGCACTTGGGTGGCTAATGAGATCATCAGAGGTTACTGACTTGTGTTTACACTGAAGTTATGATATGATTGTGCGGTTGTAATGGCACCACAAAGCATCGTGTGATCTTCTCTTTCATCTTGGCAGTCATGTAGACTATAAGAAGTCTTCCATTCAGCAGAGCCCTTTAATCTGCTATAGGCCTCATTCATCAGTTATAACACTTTTATAAACATCTTGTTTTACAAGTTCTTAAATGAAAAAAGACAACCTCTCTGCTTTTCTGCATTCACTCTGTTCGGCTGAGTGAGACTGAGAGCTGCTGTGATGGCTGGCCTGTATTCTGGCTTGTCAAGCCAGCGTAGGACTGTGGGTAATTGAATGAGGGTGTGCTGGAGAGCGCTGCGGTGAGGTCATCTGGCAGTACAGTGCTCAGCCGAAGCTCTGGATCTAGTATGAAGTCATTTGTTCTTAAACGCTTCACGAGTTACTGATCGGCCAACCACACTGTTGTAGGGATACTGGGAAAATTAAGAAAATTAATTTTGGCAGATTCTGTAGGCCTTATACCTTCATTGGCACCACTTTAAATCTCAGACTCATCTGCTTTTAGTTTTCTAAGGAGCAGATAGACATTTAAAGGGATAGTTCAGCCAAAAATTAATAGTGTAAAGACATGAGGTTGTTTTGCCTTCATAATCCTTCAGGAAATAACCAAAATGATGATGGTGAATGAAAACAGTAATTTAAAGTCGATCTTAAAGGCTTAGTTCACTCAAAAATGAAAATTTGTAATTTATTCACCATGTTATTCAAAACCGTTGAAAAATGTCTCCATGTATACATTGAAAGTCAGTGGTGTTCAGTATTGTTTTTGGCCCCTTTTGGGTTTGTATTGATAAATGTTAAAACATTCAAAATATCCTTTTTTTTGTGCCCCACAAAAGGAAAAAAAATGCAGGTTTGGAATGACATGAAGGTGAGTAAATGATGAATTTTCATTTTTGAGTGAACTAATCCTGTAAGATCCACCTTTAAATGATTGTTTTCATTTAGTCAAAACATAACCATCAGCTTAGTTATTTCCTCAAGGATTCTGAAAAATAACCTCATGTCTTTACTCAGATTAGGACTTACTTTCTTCTCTGAAATTCTGTGAAATGAAAATGAAAGAGATCTGTGTCCATATAGGTCAGTAGGGTTCAGTATTGTTTTGGCCCCCTATGACTTTAATTGTATTGATGAAAACTGGTGAAACATTCAAAAAATCTTCTTTTGTACTCCAGGTTTGGAAAGACCTGACAGTGAGTAAATGATGTCAGAAGTGAACTAATCCTTTAAGATTGACCTTTACATAATTGTTTTCATCCAGCCAAAACGTGACCATCATCTTGGTTATTTCCTTAAGGATTCTGGAGAGAAAATAACCTCATGTCCTTACTCAAATTAAACACTGGCGGTGAGTTCTGGCAAAGGGAGTAACAGGATATCTGGTGTTCTGGCATCTAAACGTCTACCAGACGTCTCAGTCTTTCTGACTGCTGTTGTCTCATTCAGCCGCTGCTGCCAGAGAAGTGTTCTTGGCGCTCAGCTCTCACTTCTTATTGGCTGTCCTTTGAGCCACTGATGGATGCATGTGCAGCAGGATTAGGATTAAAGACCTGCTCACATTACTGACTGAACCAGACAAGAAAACTGAAAGTGAGTGAGGATGAATGTCGTGAACAAAAGCTTCCACTCTACACTTGACCTCTCCACAACCTTAGCAGCAAGAATATAAAAGATTGAAAGACATTCAAATGCAATTCATAAGAGCCACAGTTGGAAGACATTGTTTATTCATCATTTTCTCATTGACCTACAAGGTTGTCACTTGAATTTGGAGGTAAATATTGATATACAGAAAATAACTCTTCCAGGGCTGCCGATTCATTCAAAGCTGAGCATCGATTTCTTTTAGTATTATGGCTCTTGTGCTGTTATTTATTGAGCTGTGCTCTCATAAAAAATTGTAGACTGAGGGATAAAACTTGTCTTCCCCTAAATGGGTGATATTGACATGGCCGTTGTTTGTCTGTTATGTGGCAGACCCCAGATGACTTGCACTGGCTTTTATCTGGCACTCTCTCCCATTACGTTACTGATAACAATTCTGAAAACATCATCTGAACTGGCCTTCTGAGAAGACCGAAGCCTTTAGTGTTGCACTCTCTCTCTCTTTCTCTATCTCTCTTTCTCTCACGTGTTTTTTTCTAAACACTCTACCATTCAAAAGTTTGGGGTCAGTAAGATTTTTCGGTGTTGTGCTCACCAAGGCTGCATTTATTTGATCAAATATATAGTAAAAACAGTAATATTGTAAAATATTGCTACTAAAATGTTTTTTTCTTTTAATAAATTTTAAGATGTAATTTATTCCTCTGAGGAAAGCTGAATTTTCAGCAGTCTTCAATGTCAAGTGATCCTTCAGAAGTCATTCTAAAACACTGATTTGGTACTCAAGTAACATTTTGCATTATTATAAATGTTAAAAACACTTGGGCTGCCTAATATTTTGTGGAATATGTGATACATTTTTTCAGGATTATTTGATGAATAGAAAGTTCAAAACAGCAATTATCTGATTTATTTGATTAGATTTTTTGTAACAATATAAAAGTCTTTACTGTCACTTTTGATCATTTTAATGCATATTAAGAAGGTAATTATGATTTTATATGTCGTATTTACTACTTTTTTCTCTCATTTGCAAATTTACCTTTTCATAATTGTTACTTGTAAATTGTGATTTCTTACCACAGAATGTGACTATTTTTTTTTTAGTTTATTTCACAATTACCTTTTTTATTTTTCACTCTGAGGCAGGAACATGCTTCCATAATTTCCAGACTAACAGACTGCCACTCATGAAACTTCATTCTAACTTACCAAAACTGTGTTTTTCCTGGATATGCTGCCTTTTAGCCATAATCAGTGCAGCGTTCAAGGTGTCAGCGACATATCTGAAGCATGTCCTGCTGAAGGCGTAGTATTGTGCTATTTTTGTACATTAAGGAGATTTTTTGGAATATTCCACTTGCTCATTCACTCTCTAGGGCTTCCAAAACAAAGAGGCCTTTGTGGGGGTGTCAAGCAGACAGGATTATTCAAATTTTGCTTCAAAATATGCTAATGCTTTGCAGTGGCAAAACATGGTGCATGTCTTTCATATACTCTTTCATGTGGGTTGTGTGGACCAGAATAAGTCAAACCAAAAGGCTAGCTGGGATTTTATACTTGAATTTTTAAGGATTTATTGTTTGAACGTCTATTATCCAATGGAAATTTTTGAACTGTAAGCATACCACTGGGAAATCACAAGTGAGAGCCATGGCAAGCCTTTCCCCATGTACTTTTGTTCAGAACAGATTATGCATGGAAGCAGAAGCTTGTAAATATCTGGTAAATACACATACTTCAGTGTTATTTTAGTATTTTATATATTATTATCATGGTATTTATTAATAACTTTGGATGAGCTTTTATTTTTATATTTTCCATTTTCATTTTAGTTTTTTGTAATTGTATATGCTTGTTATTTTTATTAGTTTTTGTTTCCTAATATTTCTATTTAGCTTAATTTTATTTTTTAGAAATGTTAGTTTTATTTAGTTTTATTTTAAGTTTTTTTTATCAGAAATATATATGTCATTTCATTTCATCTAATTTCAATTAGAAATATTTTAATATTATTTATATACTACTGTAATTTTTAATAATAATTTGAGTTTTAGTTTTATATTTTGAGTTTTAGTTTTAGTTTAACTTTTAGTAATTTTGTTATGTGCTTATGTCATTTTTATTCGTTTTTTCCATAATATTTCTATTTATCTTTATTTTATTTTACTTTTTAGAAAATTTAGTTTTATTTAGGGATATTTTTTGTCATTTTTTAAGTTTAGGTTTTTCATCTGAAATGTGAATTTTATTTAATTTCATTTTATTTCAATCAAGGAAAAAGATTTTCAGTTTTCATTTTAGTTTACCTTTTAGTAATTTTGTTATGTGCTTATATAATTTTTATTAGTTTTTGTTTTTAATATTTCTATTTAGCTTTATTTTAGTTTTAGAAATTTTAGTACTTGCACTTGTATTTTTTCAGTTAGTTGTTAATGCAACATTTCTAATTTTTATTTAATTATTTTTAAGTTTAGTTTTTTTCATCTAAAATATTTAATTTTATTTCAGCTTTGATTTCAATTAAGGAAGAAGATTCAGTAGTTTAGTTTAGTAATAGTTTTAGTTAACAATAGGAACACTGACACACTTTCTCTTTTCCATCAGCTCAGTTGTGCTGCACACGGGCTTGACATATGATTTTCCGCATGTAACATCCAGTGTCATTAGCGCGCAGCATCTGCGAACCCACCCAAAGAACAACACTTCAGTTTATTTAAACCACCCACCCACTGTTCTGGGCTGTTTGTTATGTGTGCACAATGCTCTGGGTTCCGAAGGAGAAGAAAGCCCAGTCTTTCACACACGCTGAAAAGAGCATTGTGTCAGAAGCGGGAAAGCAGAGCCAGCCATGAGTTAATGCTGCCCTTCTTTTCTCCTGCTCTGTGACTCAGACCCTCTGCGACTCCTTCAAAATCCTCAGTCTCCTCTCCTCCTTCCCTGCCTCGTTTGCCACCAGATCTCCCTGCCGTTTGTGCCATTTCTCAGGAGAGCATGAGTCAGCACAACCCGCAGTTTCTGCTCTACTCCAGCGTGCCTTTTCCAGGTCGGTTTTGTCTTCTCATCTCTATGGTGACTGTGAGAAGGTCTGCCACAGGGTGGGTCCCATGAACAGAGGCCCTGGCTGATTAAACATGGAGAGAGATAAGTGTTTTGTTGTTTGGAGAGTTGTGTGTGGTGTCCCTTGTTGTGGCTGACAGTAAGGTCACCTGTGACTGAGCGACTGGGCTTTCTTCATTGATTAGTCTGTCGAAATGGAGTTCAAGGAGCATGTGGGTGGGGTGGAGTTGGGAGCATGACATGATGTGTAGCTTCACTTTTACCGCACTGAGTCTTTTAGAGCGTTCTATGTCCTGTAAGTGTGTTTTGTTGTCTGGAAGGGTGTCATTAGCAGCAAGGCTCCCCAGACATTCTAAAATGCACAATATTAGTTTAAAGCACTTTTTAAATTATAGTTTATGTCCTTAAAAGAATAATTTACCCTATCTCTTTAATCATTTTTTCAGCTGAACTTTTTTATTCTTTTACCCTTTCTCTTTTAAATTATTAAATTAATCTCTGGCCATGTTGAAGTAATATCATGTAAAAGTAATATATATATATATATATATTTTTTTTTTTGCTTTGGTGGGACATAATTGGTGAGATTTTGAAGAATGCTCCTGCTGCTCTTGAAAGTGAGTGGTGACCAAGGGATGTAATGATGACAAAAAAATAACAAAAAATAAATAAATAAATAAAACAGTCCAAATGATTTATACACTATATTTATAATTTTTGGAACTGTCCTTTTAATAAAAATTTACAATATACCGCAGTAATTTTATTCAGCGTGGATAAATTAAATTGATCAAAATGATTGTAAACATATTTATTTGAAAAAGAAATCTTTATGTAACGTGTTACAAAAAGATTTCTTTTTCAAATAAATGCTGTTCTTTCTGCTGAACTTTGTTCATTAAAGAATCTTGAAAAAAAATGTATCACAGTTTCCATAAAAATATTAAGCAACACTACTGTTTTCAACATTGATTTTAATAAAAATTATTTCTGAAGGATCATGTGACATTGAAAACTGGAGTAATGGCTGCTTTGCCATCACAGGAATAACATACATTTTAAAATATATTAAAATAGAACAGTTACTTTGAATTGTAACAAAATTTCACAATACTGTTTTACTGTGTTGTTGGTCAAATAAATGCAGCCTTGGTGAATAGAAGAGACCCCCCCCCCCAAAAAAACCCAAATGTTTCTATATATATATATATAATATATATAGAAAATAATCAATTAATTCATACAATGCAATCTAAATAGAAAGAATTTATTCTTATGAGTGATAGACCAATATCTCGACCAGGCTGATATTATTAATCAGATGATATTTGGCCATGTTCACTTGGCTCAAGGGAACAGAAATGTTTATCTCCTTGCATCATCAACTTTGCATATTTCTTGTTATTTATTTGTTTATTTTAAATATTTTTTTTTAAATATAACAAAAGCACAAAACCTTTATAGTAGTATTGCTAGCAAACAATTTAAACATTAAATGGCTGAACCACATCTCTGGCCAGCAACTCATTTGTAGGACACCAACATTTGGCTGTTTTGATCCCAAAACGACTCACAGGCTCTGTTTTCAATAGTCTCATGAACCCATACATCAGACCATGTTAAGTCTGTGCACTTTCTCCCGGAGCACAGGGATAACCGCTGATCAGGATCGGCTCAGTATCCCTTTAATCCTCTCTTAGCCCGACCACTTCCTGCATCCCAACAGCGAGGCTTGGGGCTAGAGCACCGTCGTCCCTAAAATGCCCCCCTTGTTGGTTTCTTGTCAGTGAGCAGGGTGGAAACAGGGGTGGAAAACACCCTGCCTCTCTGGCTTACACAAAGTTGTTTTCTCTGCTTTCCTGGCTTCCTTGAGGAGATTAACAGGGAACAACACTGCGGGCATCTCCGCATCACTTGTCACTGACTCGGCCCTGTCTGGAGTCTCTCTGTGGGGATGGAGGCTGGTGTGATTAATGAACACACACGTGAAAACACATAGCTTCTGCTGCCTGTCTTACATGTGCTGGTAAGGTGCTGGCAGCATGCTAACAGCTCTGTGAGAGACAAGGAGAAAGATGTAGAAAGATGTGCACTGATATCCCATCAAGCCATTTGGCAAACCATCTCCTCTATGTCCTCATTTTATAATTCCCAACATACTCTCATTAGTGGTTCTTGCTAAGGGGCCATTCACATAGGACACGTTCTTGGATCCGTCTGCATTGTTTTTCAGTTTAAAGTCACAATGTGATGGAAATGCCAACAGACCTTTTATTCTTCAATATTCTGTATTGTGGAAAATCAAGGTTCAATTCAAAATTGTCAAAAAAAAAGAAAGAAACATATGCATGGATAATTCCTTCACAATAAGATCAATGACATTCATTATTATCAATAACATGGATTTTTATTTCATGCCATTAAATATGGATATAGATTGATCTCTTTGTGACTTGTTTCAGTTTTTAGGCAAGGCAAGTTTATTTATATAGCACATTTCATACACAGTGGTAGTTCAAAGTGCTTTACATAAAAGTAAGTAAAATAGTCATTAAAAAAATAATAATCACAACAATAAAAACAAGGAATTTAAAAGAATAACAATAATCACAACAATAAAAACAAGGATTAAAATTGATTTAGCATAGCTGTGATAGGCAATTTGGTTCTTTCTCATTATTTGACTTAGTGGGATCATATACAGGCTGAACAGGAGTGGTGCAAGAATTGAGCCTTGTGGGACTCCGCATGTCATGGACGTCCACTTAGACTTATGCTCTCCTATACTCACATAATAACCTCTCCCTTCTAAGTATGACCTGAACCATTTGAGTACCATCCCAAAAAGCCCAACCCAGTTTTTAGCATCTTGCACCATGAGTGATATGTTTTTAAGATGTTGTGTCAGGTTAAAAGAAGTTTTAGAAGAAGTTTGACTTTTAAAATCTTGATATACCAAGCCTGTTGTGCTTTGTTGTGTTTTCTAGATGATTTTGAGGGCAAGAACCACCATGAATGCCACAGCAACTGCACAGCAACGTGCTAAAAAACACATCCCTTAGAAAATTAACCATGTTTTTTCTACAATAACCGTAGTTTAACCATGCTGTTTGTAGTAAAATTGTCATTATTCAAATGGTAAACAGTACTCCAAAAACCATGGTTACTTTACTATAATAAAACCATGGTTAATTTTTCTAAGGGATAGCAACATGCCAACACCGTGTCCTAACTACACATGACGTGACGCCACGACACGCGATAAAAGGTATCTTTTCCATGTTAATCAGAGTTTTTGTCCTAACAAGCTGCGACTCCGACACGCAAAATTTCTGTATTAGAAATCGTTTCTGTTTCTGCGACGTCATGGCGCAACAACATACAAACTATGACAGTGATAATCTCAGGTACTGATTATGTACAGATTAGATTATATACTGATTAGAGGGGGCCCGGAACGCAATTTTTACCAGGGGCGCTGAGTCAATAATATGCTGTTCATGGGGCCCAGAACATGTAGCGGTGCCCCTGTCCAGTGTAGACAACATCACTAATTATAATGGGTTCTATTGTCTTTTGTCGCACCGCTCGTGTCCAGTGTAGACACAGTGAAGAACATCTAAAACATATGTATAGGCAGATGTCACATTCGATCGCTTCAGACATGTTGATGTGTCCGCCATCTTGGAACGGTCAGTGTGTTGTCACTCAAAAAAAAAAGAAAAAAAAAGAGTTTTGTCAATCAATGAGATGCAACGTTGCACAGCCTCTGGTTGTAAAAACAATTTAAATTCCCAAAGAAATTAGGTAAACTTTCACAGGTATGAATGTGTTGGTTTGTGTTTTTAATATGTATTCACTCACAGCTTTTTAAACTATAACTTTTTAATGTCGTGTTAGCTAATGGCTTCGTCTTGTTATTGTGTTAGTTTAGCAAAATCATCTGCTGAAGTCTATTGCAGATTCATACATAAAACTACAGTTGCAGACACACAGGTGCTCTCGAGTTCTCAATGACTGTCTTTGACCTTTCCAATATGGCGACTGGCTTACGTATAACGGCCCATAGAAACAGCCACTAATAGGGCATCTATACAAATCTATGATCTTAACAACTACATTGTCAAATGCTAAAAACACTCACAACACTTTGGC
The DNA here is from genome assembly GCA_021397915.2 of Tor tambroides. Classification (NCBI taxonomy): domain Eukaryota; kingdom Metazoa; phylum Chordata; class Actinopteri; order Cypriniformes; family Cyprinidae; genus Tor; species Tor tambroides. The sequence continues at coordinate 26,914 of JAFVLL020008583.1, forward strand.
AACCACATAGCTTCTTGCTGGCAACCACTCACAACATGTGGTGATAAGACTAAGCGGCTAAGCTCCAGTGTCACTTACTATTCAGAAAATGTCCAAATCTAGTCAATACTGTTAACTTGTAAATATTAAGCCTCAATTATAAAACCTTAACAAGGGATTTAAAATCAGAATGGAAGGCACTGGCTTTAATAGGTTGATTACAGCTTGACCTGAAGGTGGATTTTGCTGATGTAAGGTGGATTGAAACTCTGGCGCTCTCTTGGGGGCAGTTTGGCTCTGCTCATCACCTCTTCCCTGCTTTCTCTCTTTCTCCTGTTCTTTCCATGCCAGAGGTCACGGGTGAGGTCTCTGGGATGATCTCATGCAACTATTTTTAACTCCTAAGTCCTATTTACTGAAGGCCATCTTTTTTTCTCATTATGTACCTGTAATCTGGCAGATAGCTTGGCTGCACACTGTTCTCTTGCTTTGTTTGGGACTCTGCTGGATTATATAACGGTCCAGCCACCCTCTCTGAATCACTGACACCTCAAGACAGTGCACTGTTTTACTATTTCCAGAGTTTCCAGATGGGTCCTCAGTGAACTGACCTTGGATCTGTGACCCCAGGTTGCAAAAACAAAGCGGTTGGGAAAGCAGGCGGTTGTAATCCTCTTAAAGCACACACAAACCTTTTACTCACTTTCTCTCAGAGATCCTCCCTGTGTCTCTCAGCGTGAACTCTTTATGTAAGAGGCCAATCTCAAATGCCAATTTGTTGATGAGAATCCCTTGTGAAAAGCTCTGGGAGGATTCACTTTGATACTCACTGAGACCAGATGCGCATTGTTTACACAAATAGTGCTGTTACAAAAACCTGTGAGCTGCCCCATATGGCAAAAATATATATTTTAATATTTAAATATATATAAATACATTTCCAAATACACAAAAATAGCCACAAATATGCAGTGTTTTTTTTTTTTTAGATTTTACTTACCTCATATTTTTTGGCCTATAGGCTATTTATTTTGTCCTAATTCTTTTCAAAATGCATTTTGCAAGATTATAATTATATTTTGCTAAGCTAACTGCTAATATTCTTGATAAGAAATGCATAGTTTTAATTTGTTTTAATTAATTTGCTTAACTATGGTTTGCTGATTTTTAATCTGAGCTTTTGAATGAGTTATTGAATAAAGTATTGAATGAGTATTGAATGAAATATGTTTATGATTCACAATTCTCATGTTCTTGAAGACTGATGTATGAAGGTGGAGACAAATAGCCTCATATTGAATGCGGGGAATATACCCCCCCCCCCCCCCATTTATTTTTCCTGTAAGGTGGGGTTTCCTATAAGTAATATATTTGAAATGCATTAATTTCATACGAAGTATGAAATCTATTAACATATTTACTGACATAGCGCTGAAGACTTACTGATATTTGTAGTACTACTTGTGCACAATGCACGTTTCTTAATATTAAGCCAAAAATGTGTTTTAATGTCACTATTGATGAGGATTGTATGATCTGTGTATAATATAGGTCTTTAAATGCGAGATATTTAAAGTGTACCTAATGTACACTTGCAATAATTCCACTTTAGGACAATCAGACATACTTAAGTATATCTTTAGTTTGATTTCAACACTATTAATGCACAATTAAAGTGCATTAAGTACAAAATTAGTTGTTCCATTTTAGCAGACTTTAAGTATATCAGTTTAGTATACTAAAAGTACAGTTTCAGGATATTTTGTATTAAGTACATAAATATGTAAATGTATTTGTGGACATGGGGAAAGCATTCACCCTCGTGTGAAATTCTAGATCATGTGGATTCCTATTGAAATGACTGGATTTCGGCCACAAAAAATTGCTGAACAATGGAAAATGTGCCCCCATCTTTAGAAATGTGCAATGCAATTTGCATTATACGGCAACTCTATTAAACAGAATATGGGATAGTGTAGATTTGCCTTCATTTTAAGGGGAAACAAGTCTCCAAAGTAAAGGAACATGATCACATTCACTGTCAGCGTAATGATAATCCTTACAAATCTTAGCACCCTGCTGCTGTTGAGACTCATTTATGGGCAGATACAGAGTTTGGGTGAGTCAGCTAGTAGGTTTAGACTCAGAGAGAGACCAGAGATGCATTATTAATCAGCCCCAGTGCTTTGAGGGAGACATTAAAGAGAGTCCGTTTTGCTTTGATAATCCACCAACACTTTCTACCCTGCCCTTCTATCTTTTTATGTAGCTTTATGCTAGCTCATTATTCAAGGATTTAAAGCATTATTGGTTTTATTTTTTGAATATCACATAGTATATTGAGTACCATTACAGTTATAGTTTTTAAATGTGAATTTTTAATTTTTAATTTTATGTTTTATTATTCAGTTTTCATTCTAGTTTTAAATGAAAATGTTGTTAACATTAAGGGAACTAAAACATTTTTGAAACTGTTAAATGTAACATATTTGCTTAAACTGTTAAATGTAACATATTTGCTTAAATTTAATCATTTAATACAACTGTTTCATTCTTTTCTTTATTTCATGAAGAGCAATACGTAGCTTGCAAGATTAAAGTAAACATTAAGCTATTAGTTTAAATTTTTTGATAATTCACCTGATATATATTCATATTTATTAAGTACTTAATGTGAAGCTTTTGGAGTTTGTGTCCCAAGATTTACATATCTTTCAGCTATGTTTGCACTTCCTGGACTTTCACCTAGCATCATAGATTGATACATTGAAATTCTTACAGCATGGATACATTGAAATTCTTTGCAGCGGTTTTATAACAGCGAATGAATGTCTGTGCTTAGTCAGGCCAGTAGGTCAGGAATTGGACTTCAGTTTCGATCTCATTTTGTGTGCAGTAAGAGCACAATCTGTCTTTTGGTGGCCATGTCTTTCTGTGTGAGATCAGTTCTGTCTCTCTTTCTTAGGAGGATGGAAAAAACATTCAGTGTTATTAAGATGGGCAGGTATTTGACTTCAATTCATGCACCAAACTGTCGAAAGCAAAATGGGATTGAGCCTCTCCTAGAGACGGATATCTGATATAAACTGTTAAACCAACCACTAGATCATCTCTGACTACACAATCTTATGCTGATATTAACACTTTTAAGCCTAAATAAAGTATAAGAATCATACTTGACATCTCTATTTTACTCCACCAGGACAGATGTGAAGATTTTCAGTGCACAAACTGTTCTCTGTTTTTAACCGTTCAGTTATTTTGGTGTGATCTTCTGTCTAATCACCAGATAATAGTTATAAAAGAGCTATTCAGTGTTGCGAGGTTAACTAACAGAAGCTAGAAGAAGATCTAGTTAAGATAGCGATGCACTATCTAACAAACAGTAATTTCCAATGGAACATGAAGCCAGAGATGGGCCAACGTCCAATCCAATCACAATGAAACAGAACGAGATTAAATTCAGGGGAAGTGGGAGAGAGACCGAGATAGTGAGAGACAATGGCAAGGGAAGTGCATCCTCAGTCTGAGCAGTTCATTTGATTTCTGAAACACATTAGAAGATATGGACGGCTGCCAATCCTTCTGTTTTAACACAACGAACAGCAACAAGAATTGCAATTTGTGACCGTTCATGCTGCACTGATATATTCCCGCTAATGGTTTTTAAGCTCACGCTCCCTGATGCTCACCTGCATTCATGCGTAGCTGAAAAGTTCAATGGAGAGCATTAGCGTTTTAGAAGGAATATAATTAAATATGTGTTTAAGCATGTGTTTACATGCTCTATCGCTGACCATTCAGGTGCACTTTTGTAGAGTGCGGGATTATTTTGTGCATTTGTCAAATGAACGGGAAGCACTTTTAGGCTATTGAGCAGATGTGACAGTCATTTATTGTCCTGGTTATTAGCATTATGCCACCAGCGGCTACAGAACGGTTGAAAACTGGGTTTGTGCTCGGAGAAAAGACAGAATAATCTCCCCATGGAGCTTTTGAAAAGATGAATCCGTGGGACGGCTTCAATCAATGATTAATTTCATCCATCAAAGAGGCAATTTCTATGCAAACAGCATGATTTGCGGCTCTAATTATTAGTAGTCATTTTTTATTAGGTTTTGTCTTGCGGTTGATTTGTGTGTGTGTGTGTAGGGATTCACATTGTATGTTCCTTTGTCCATAATGCACTCATAAAAAAGCCTCAGTGCAGTGATTAACAAAGCCTTCAGTGATCCAGTAATAGAAACCTTTTGAATGTTGGGATACTGGGATGGTTTTCCCAATACAGAGGGCTGAGGTGTGCCGGTCTGTGCAGGTAAGTATAAATCTAAGGGTTATCTGAATATCCTGACAGGGTGAAATAGTGTTGCATAAAGAGGCTTATCTTCAGGAGGCGATTAATCACCGCTGAACATTAATGACTATGATCGTTTTTGCAGGGCGAGTAACTGAATTTTAAGTGGAATGGCTGGAGGCCATTAAATGCTCTGTGCTGATGTGTGTGTATGTGTGTGAGGGTATAATTGTACAGCTCAGCTGGGGTAAGGAAACATTGAGTGATTGAATGTTTGCAGTGGAAGGTACTTATCTAAATTTCACTTTCAAAACTGTCCATTTTTTATTTTGCCTGAAGCGTCCCATCTGCCAATTATTCAAGCTGATAGGACTCATAGTTGGCATTTTTATAATTTAGGTCACACTTGCTATGAATTCATATTTTAATTGGTATTACTGAATGTCAGTTTATAACTGAGACTTATTTAGTGTAAACTGTTATTAATCAAATGCTGGTAACACTATAGTATGGTTCAGTTTGTCATCATTAGTTGCATGCATTAGATATTAGGAAACTAACAAAGAAGAACTATCTTTACATAATGAATTAATCTAGATTCATGTTAATTCATAAATGTACCATGGCTAATTTCTGTTTGTTCATTATGGAAGCTTGTTTTCACCACAGGAAAAAAAATAAAAAATGTAATTGCAACTTTTTATTTCACAATTTAGAATTTTTTCTTGCAGAAAACAGAATTGTTATATATAAAATAATAAGAATTCTGACTTTTTTTTCCAGTGGAGCGATTTCGTCTTGGAGTTCAGACTTTTTCCTTGGAATGAGTTTATGTCTTGCACAGAATAAAAAATAATTGCAACTTTTTTGAATAAATAGATAAAAAAATAAGTCACAATTGTGGGAAATTCATATATAAAGTCACAATTACCTTTTTTATTTTTTATTTCATCGTGAAAACAGGCTTCCATAACACATAATTAACATATATATATATATATATATATATATATATTAATAATGTTAATTTATATATATATATTAATTATATATAAATTAACATTAACATGATATGTAATGACTAATATTAATGAAATGAACCTTATTGTAGACTGTTTACATATTTTGTCTAACCTAAAACAATATTAAAAATAATGTAATAAGATCCCAAAAGATGTAGAGTCATTTAAAAAAGTATTTAATGACACACCCAGCTAATTGAATGGCTTCCTTATAAATCTTATTGAAAAGTGCAGTAGCATGTTTTTTATTGCTTTAATTACCAGCTGCTTCCTCTCAGTGTATAATTAATGAAGACGTTATTCTCAGGAAAGGGTTGAAAGCACTAGTTTTCATTAATGTTTCATACCACTGATTTTACAAAGCCATCTAATCACCTAGCAAGCCGTTAACTGCTCTTTTATATGTGTGTGGGTTGTGTGTCTGAGTGAAAGAGGGAGTAACAGGGTTTCTCCCAAATTGATGAAGTTTTCTTAATTTGCAGGTGTTTTTTCTATTTGCAGTGCGTTTCTTTATTTGGTTGTGTTGTGAGTATTTGCAGTGTGTTTCTTTATTTGGTTGCATTGTGAGCATTTGTAGCGCGTGTGTTGTCAAATTGATGAAGTTTTCTTAATTTGCAGGTGTTTTTTCTATTTGCAGTGTGTTTCTTTATTTGGTTGCATTGTGAGCATTTGTAGTGCGTGTGTTGTCAAATTGATGAAGTTTTCTTAATTTGCAGGTGTTTTTTCTATTTGCAGTGTGTTTCTTTATTTGGTTGTGTTGTAAGCATTTGTAGAGCGTGTGTTGCCAAATTGATGAAGGTGTTTTCTTAATTTGCAGGTATTTTTTTCTATTTGCAGCACGTTGAGCTCTCTCGGCCACCGTATATATATATATATATATATATATATATATAATACATTTCATTGTATTTTAAATTAACACAAAAAAGTAAGAACACAAAATACGAAAGACATTGAACATTGTAGCTAGTCTAATGTTTTCACATTTTGTTTTTGATGGGAATAAGATATTAAAAGTTTGTTGTTCAACAGGTGTTCATGTTTGGTGGTGTGCAACAGTCAGCGTACGACAAAAATTCAGCAGCGTTTTCCTTTGGAAATATTGTGCAGTCACATCAAATGAGACAAACGCATCTCTGTTAATGAGCATTAAATGGCTGCTAATTGTTTGATTGAATTGCTGTCACCTATCTAAGCGTGTTTAATTGAAGCACGCGGAGCGAGGCGTTTACAGTGCCTCTGACAAAAAGAAGCCATCTGAATGAAAAACTCTGATGTTTTGTGTGTGGCAATTACCAGAGAAAAGCCGAGCGTGCTTTTCTTCTTCTCTAGCCTTTACACAGACTTGATCTATCTTATGAAGTTGCTGTGATGCTGCGGCTTTGTGGATTTTTATCACACGGCCCGTTTGTTGCGTGAGAACAATGGCAATGCAAATAGGCTGATAAGACATTCGGTTTTTGATCGCAAACAGGGAGGCAGGCCTGTTTTTCGCATCTGCAGAGTTTGGTTTAAATTAACTGCAAAAAAAGAGGAAGCGAGAAAGAAAATCACAATCTAAAAATCAGATTATATAACGTGTTTAATAATGTCCCCTCATTATCAACACCACACTGTCATTCACGTCCCTCCAGTGTCATTACATTGGCAAACACATGAATTTGAATCTACAGAGCCCCATAAATTATAATACAGATGCTGCATGGAATAAATGAACGTAGCTTTTGTTTGCTGACTCTTTCTCACTATTTCTGATACAAGTGCCAATATTGATGGTTGGGGAGGGGGCCGAGAATTTGAGTGACACGGTGTAGCTCCGTCTTGCTGAGATAAAATTCTTTCCTTTATCAGGAAAAAGCCCCTTTCTCCGCCTTTCTCCAGCACTATTCCTCCGTCTGCCCGCCTGCGTGGTGGTCTGACAGATTAAACAGCATCACCACAATGGCATAGTTGCGTGCAGGGCTTTAATATTGTCCACTGGAGCCCCCCGTTTCCTCATTTAATCCCTGTGTAATATGTTGGCCAGAAAACCCTCATGCTGTACACAATGCACGCCCAGCTAAGACACAAAAAAGGCTAATTAGTAGCCCACCCTACCACTCCGCCCCCTCTCACAAATCCTCATTCTTTCCATTTACAGCCACAGTATCTGGTTTTGTTATCAGGGCCACCAATGTGTTGTTGGCTGCTATTGTTTTGCTTTATTTGACATACAATGTGGCTCAAATGAAACAGAAAATTACTACTTGCATGTCGGATTTTAACTACGAGCCGGCAGACATATAGACACGTTCTGGGTTCAATATAAGTTAAGTTCTGTGGCATGTTGCCACAATTTGGACTCTTCTGTCATTAAAAGATGGAGAAAAAATAGGTCTAACACAACGCATTTACACAGACAGTAAGCAGCGTAATGCAATCAATGTAAAATATCAGGACCAGGTAACTTTTGCATAACACATGCAAAAATAGTAGAACTAGACCGTTTAGTAGTTATTAGATAACTTGGATAACTAGATAACAACCCAAATGAAAAATAAATACATTAAAATGTTTTTAAAATACATTTATTTCATGCTAAGTATACTACAAATACATTTACATGTTTATGTACTTAATAAAAATACCCTGCAATTGTACACTAACTGATATACTTAAAGTCTGCTAAATTGGAACAAATTGTTTTGTACTTAATGCACTTTAATTGTGCAGAAGTAGTGCTGAAGTCCAACTGAAGATATACTTGAGTATATTTGATTGTACTCAAGTGGAACTATTGCAAGTATACTTTAGTTACACTTTATATATACACTGCATTTAAAGACTGATATTATTCAAAGATCATTCAATCCTCATCAATAGTAACATTAAAACACATTTTAGGCTTAATATTAAGAAATGTGCATTGTGCACAAGTATTACTCTAAATAAAGATTACTTATCACTTTTATATCAGTAAGTCTCGAGCGATATGGCAGTAAATATGTTAATAGATTTGAACTATACTTAGTATGAAATAAATGTATTTTGGATATATTTCTTTTTTTCTAGGGAAAGCTCATCCATATACATCCCCCCCCCCCCCTTTTCAATAAAGGAACAATTTATGTACACTACGGTTCAATAGTTTTTGTATGAAGTTTTGAAAAGGGTCTTATGCTCACCATTTATGCATTTATTTAATAAAAAAAAATAAAGAAAAACAGTAATTTTGTGAAATATTATTACAATTTGAAATAACAGTTTTCTATTTGAATATATTTTAAAATGTAATTTATTTCTGTGATCAAAGCTGAATTTTCAACATCATTACTCCAGTCTTCAGTGTCACATGATCCTTCAGAAATCATTCTAATATGATAATTTCTCATCATTTCTCAATATTATCAATTTAAACAAAAGTGTACACTCTAAAAAATGCTGGGTTATTATTTTTTTAACCCAAATGCTGGGTTCAGCCTGTTGGGTCATTTTATTGGGTTGTTTTTGATATTTTTACCCAGCTGCTGGGTCATTTTTAATGCTGGGTTATTTTTTTTCTACCTAACCACTGAGTTGACCCTGTCTCCGATGAAACTTCTCAATAACGCAGCTGCTGAGAGCACAGGCTTTTTAAGTCCACAGGAGAGAGCGGTTCTCATTCAATTTGGTGCACTCTTTGGGGGAAATAAAGGTTTGTATACAATTGATTTCATTTATAAAGTCTTTAATGGGGTGTAAATTGAAACCCCTTTGAATCGCATAACATAAATGGATTTTATTCGTTATAATACTGAGTGTAATTTAATTTGATGTTAAAATATGTTCTCTAATGTCAGTACTGTTTGTTTGTGGGCAGGTTTGAATGTGCCTGTTTTATTTCTAAAATGCTTGTTAAACGAGTTTAAATGTACGTAATATTGTAAACTATGCTGTATTCACCCAAATAAATTCAATTTGTCTTGTGTTTTGTCCGTGGGTGTTCCTGCTTGATAATAAATGTCCAACTTTTGATAATTGCTGTTGCCTATAGTAATTCTGTGTGTGATTTTTAATTTTCAGCCCATTTTAAGCCAGCAATACAATAATTTTTAAACAATCGATGACTTAAATTAAACAACCCAGCATGGTGGGTAAAAACGGTTAACCCAACCAGCTGGGTAACAAAATAACCCAGCATGTGTTCTGTCCAATATTTACCCAGCGCTGAGTTGCCAAATAACCCAAGTTGGGTTGTTTTTAACCCAGCATTTTTGAGAGTGTACACGCTTTTATGTTTTACACATTTTACATAATTAATGAAAAATGCATGCTTCATTTCTAAAAAAAAAAAAAAAAAGCACATTCTAAATGTCTTAACTAGAAATATTTTTTTCTATAAAATATTAAATAAAATTTTAATTATTTTCTATATTCCTATTTTTAAACAGATATAGCTCAGCATTTGTAAACCTGAAATATTCCTTCAAGAATGTGTCTAAATGTCTTGCATCCTTGAGCAGTATCCTCGTTTTCTCAGGTTCTGTAAATGTACCTCTGTTCTCAGCCTAATAAAATATAGAGATATAAATCTGAGGTCTTTTTAATGTTGTGACAACAAATCTCCCTGTTAATACATTTATACAGCTGATTATACTGTATGAGCACAGATGGTGTCCTCATCCACTCCTTAAAAAATATGTAAACAGACTTAAAAAAAAAACAACAACATTACCCAACATTAATATCCTTCCCTCAACTTCAGAAAGTTATGCCTGTATATTAAACGCATCAAATGAGATGCACATAACAGTGAACAGAGGCCTCAAACAACACAGATGACACATGCAAATAAATAACTATTACAGTATTTACAAAGCCAGCTCATCACATCTCTCAAATCACATCATATTTTTACCTGGTTGTCAAGTCTGTCAGAAACAAACATACAGCTGGAGGTCTAGTAAGTGTCTATGTGACAAAATCGAATCTGTCTGCTTAGTAAATCTATTAACTGATTGGCTGCCTTCAGATGCATGATCTAATGTAATATATATTAAAACTCTACATCTCTCTTTATTTCCTTTTCATTCGATTGTACGCTGTCAGAAAATAAATATCATTATCTAAGAGTGACAGACTAAAGCTTTCTGAAATTCCCTTAGCTGCCGATGTGCTGCCTCGTGAAAGCCAGCGAGATGCCTAACAATCACTAGCACACGCTAGATTGTACGGAGGAGTTTATAATTATAATCTGTGAGAGCATGAAAAGTGGAAATTGGTGGCTGGGATTGTGAAAAGCTGGCCTCTTCAACAATGTACAGTAGCTTTTGATTGGCTTTGAAATCATCTAATGTCAGGAAATGTTACAAAGTCAGACTTGTAAGCTTTTTACAAAACTCAATGATGAACAAAAGACTTCAATAAACAATTCTGAACTCTGAGCCCTTCAAAATACAGAAACGTTATTTCGTCTTGGGCAACGTACGGCATTCTTGTTGAGCTTTGCTTTGTGCCAGTGCAATTTCTTCAGCGTATTGTTAAATCTAGACAAGACATGCATGTCAAAGACGTTTAAGTATTATATTGTAATGTCCAACACTACTTGTTTTATTCAAAATGACTTTTGTCACATAGTGAGTGAAAACAGTGGCAAGCAACATCATACTGTACATGAATGGTATAACAATAACAAACATGGCCGCCAAGGGAGTATACAGCACGACAACAGTAATACAAACACAAAATGCAATATTGCAGTGAAATGTACACCTTCAACAGACCTATGAATAACCACCTTAACAGATTCACACACTTTTATTCCTAGCGAGTAACCAAACTCACTCTGAATTGACCCCAGCTGCAGTGCATGCTGGGTAAAACAGTGCCTTAATATATTACAGAGCTTGTTTTAGGTAACAACAGAGCATCACTTCTATTCTTTGATGAATAAAAAGTTCAAAAGAACAGAATTTAGTTGAAATTGAATATTTTTGTAACATTATAAGGTCCTAACTGTCACTTTTGATGAATGTAGTTGTAACAGTTATGTTCTTTTACTTTTCCTTGTCACAGACTTTTAGTTTGAATAAAATTAATATCTATAAAAAATCTTAAAATGCCATATATATATATATATATATATATATATATATATAGCAAGGACATGTTAAATTAAGTGGCAGTAAAGGCATTTAAAATATTACAAAATAATTCTAGGTGACACTTTATTTTAAGGTGTCCTTGTTACGCATGTTACATGTACTTACTATTATAATAACAATAAATTATGCATAAATACATGCAAGTAACCCTAATACAAACCTTAATCATAACCCTAAACATATAGTAAATGCATGTAGTTAATTATTATTACTCAGTACTTAAATGTATAATTACACTCTAACAAGACACCTTAAAATAAACTGTAACCTAGTTCTATTTAAAATTAATGCTGTTTTTCTAACTTATATGCAGGGATGGGCAGTATTTCAGATACATGCATTTAAAATACATATGTGAAATACAAAATACTAAATTGTATTTTAAAGAAAAAAAAAAGCTGGCCACTGCTATTGAAAGTCCCCAGTAATCATATATGATCTCTGACACACACAATTAAGAACAGGAACAGGAATAAGAACATGAAATACAGACTTTTCAATCCCCGACTTTCAATATGACCTGAGGCCTCTGGAGCCCAGTGTATTTTCTGAGTGTTAACCCCAGCACAGCATCATCATGGCCCTCCAAACACAATTGTTTTGCATAGAAGCCTGTTTACAAGCGCTCATGAATAAGTTAGCCCACAGCGGCGGCCGAACATGTGGGGAAGACACTCTCCCTTGAATCTAAGTAGGTTAAATCAAGTTGCCAAATGGAGTGGATTTGACAAGGCTCCTGCTACCCCAATGAGCATGAACTATCTCATCTCCTCTGAAATGGATATTTTCCCTACATTTTCACGCTAGACCGGAAGGCCCGGGAGCAACGGCTGCAACTGGAAAACCCAAAATGAAGCTGACAGGAGTGAGACGTGAAGCCAGTGCTCTGTTTTGATCGCCACTTAAAGCCCATCTCTCAGCTCTCGGTCAAA
>JAFVLL020008584.1:0-10107 GCA_021397915.2 Tor tambroides
TGCACTGTGGAGCTTCTGTCACTACAACAAATTCCTCGTATGTGTAAACATACTTGGCCAATAAAGTTCATTCTGATTCTGATTCTGATTCTGATGCAATGGTTTTCATCTAATTCTATACACTACCTCTAACCCTCTTTGTGTAACTCACTGTAGTGTGTCAGTACTTAAATTAATCCCATCATATCAGAAAGGTTATCATAACCAGAATCTAACCTTCCTAGAACAAGGTGCTAAGCTTGTCTCTGATGGCACTACTTGGCAAGGACATTAACAGGTGACAATAATAGTGCCTCTTCTCAGAGCCTATCCTTCCGCAGTTTTATTATGTGTATTATTATGTGTTATATTTAGTGCAAACACTTTAGGTGTCAACCGTGTTGTCACGCACCAGTGTGTCACCTAGATTACCCATCTATTAAAGGGGTAATCGAATGTAACATGCACTTTTACAAGTTGTTTGAACTGAAATGTTTTTTTGGCAGTGTGTGTACACAACCACCCTATAATGACAAAAAATCCCCCCCAGATGTACCTAAATGTGTCTGTGTTCGCACGAATCATTCGTGATCCAGCTTCACCTACAGAAGAAGATATTATATGGTTCTTTCATGAATCTTTGCAAATCGCCTTTCCTAATAACGTGCTAGTTAGCAATTTCCGCGGCTAAAGTAAACAATATCACGAGAACGGCTAGTCACCCCCACGGAAGAGAGGGGCGGGGTGAGCAGAGCTCATTAGGATTTTTAAGGAACATGGACTTAACGGCTTGCTGAAAACAGAGCTGATTTTGACAAGGTAAAAAGGATGTCGTTTTACACTACCATTGAAAAATTTTAACCAAAGTATGTTATAGACTTTTCATTAAGACCCTAAAGAATCATATCAGCTTGTTGAAAATGGGCATCCGATGACCCCTTTAAGAATCAATAGAGTATCTTGTCTGTCTAATGTGCTCTTTTAGTTTAAGAGCTTTGCAGTTTTACAAAGCAGACAGCTTGAACACGAGTGAGATCGTAATGGGGAATCTTTTCGCCCTCCTGTGAAACTCCTGATTGCACTGATACCTAATGGTGTGATTGGAATTTGCTCATGAAAATTCGCTAAGAAATGGTTAAAGTGACCGCAGCTTTACTCTGTCTTTGGTCACTGGTGTTCCTCCTGCTTTTTATGCACTTGATGTTGCTGGTAAGTTTGGAACTGCCACATCTATCACCACCAGCATTTTATGTTTCTTGTACATGATCACAATTTTGGGCTGGGTGCTTGTTGTCCAAATCTATATATATTTGATTTCATTTCACAAAAGTAGCCAGTTGTTTCAATAGGGAATGAATACAGGAAAGAATGGTGTTTTATATGTTTAACAGCACTTTTAGTAGTTCTGCCAACTACATTTACAGCCATGCATTTTATTCTTTGCACAGTAAGAGTGTGGTTATTGATATCTGAGTCAACAGGGAGGGATTTACTGCCAGTGGTTGGAGGGAGCAGAGGTACAGTTGAACCTGTCCTCTCACACAGGACACACTTATTAGGATATTCCATCTCTTGAGCCTCCAGTGACAGCTGACTTTGAGTGGAGGATAAGTTTGCATTCCGGCTCTGATTAAAAGAATTCATAGAGGCTTCAACACAGTTGACTCGGCATAAATCCAAATGAGGGAACTGGATTGTACAATTCCAAAAGTTATACAATGATTTGTTATATTTGACAATGAGCAAGACGAGCTCATCCCTCCATAAGGCCTATCAAACTTAAAAGCTTTTTTTTCAAACAATGTCATTCAAATTTTCATTCCACTTCCTTTTCATTCAAATTCAAATCGCAATTCTAAATCTTGTTTGCTAATGCTATCTCAATTGAAATTTGATTAAGGCATTCTAAATTCAATTCTGAATGGTTAACAATCCTTGACTATAATTCCCGACCATAAATATTGGACGATACAAAGAACAGGTGATGTGATCTCGAGGCCTTGCAAGGAAATGGAGTGCTGCTAATCAGTGGGATATTTTAATTAAATAGTTAAAATTACTCACATGTGAGTAATCTTGTTAACATATCTATTAAATTAAAAATGTGCAAGAGATTGAGCCAACACATGGGGTCAGCAGTCAGCTGTGAGAGAAAGAGAGACATAAAAAAGAGAGAGAGGAATGGGGGCATAGGATATAGAAGGAAGGAATGTCTCTTTAAATTACCCTTTGCTACCAAGCAGGGAGAGAGGAAAATACCATACCTCTCTCTCTCTCTTTCGCTCTCCCCTCCCAACAGACGTCCGGCATGTGACACTTTGGCCCAGCTACACCAGCTGACCGATCTGGGTGGCAGAAGTCGTGTGGCTTGAAATCCCAGGACACCCTTTGCAATCCCAGCCTGATCTTTAATAGCTGTCAGTGAAGACATCTAGAATGGAGAAGTTTTTTGTTTTGAGACTTTCCTTTTTTATATAGTATTTGCAACATATGTGTCATTTTTGTCAACAAGGCAATGCCAGCTTGAATTTATCAAATCATCTGAAGAAAGAAAATTTTCTACAATGGACATCAAATGAAGATTCTCTACCTACATAGCACTGGATATTGTCATTATTTTGGGATTTTTTTTGCCTTTTTGTGACCCGTTACTCTAAGCGCTTATTTATTGCCCCTTCACCAAATCATTTTTTGTAGCAACCCATAAACAATACCCTGTTTGCACCTCCAGGTAAGGATCAGCAACCAATCAATTATCGTAACACTATCCACAACAACCAGCATCCCACCATGTGTTGATTTCTAGACATTTTTTCATCCTTCTGAAAGTTTTTTGTGAATCTGAGACTTTGTATTCCTGGGCGTTAGTTTATTTGTGGATTTTAAGGTCTCTTTGGGGCCCAGAGCAGGTGTGAGTGCTACAGGAGCACATTTGCCCTCCATTCAGCTTTTTAGGGCCGGAAGCATGATAAAGAGCAATAAGAAACGAAATTCCCAAGACGGCTCAACAAATGCTATCACAAATAACAATGTCAACAAACAGGCCAATAGCCTGGCTCTCTTCTCTCAACCGAATACCCCAAATAGGTAAGTGGAGACGTGTTTTAAAACCAACCTATTAAACTGATTTTAAATCAGTTGTGATTTCTTCATGGGTAGGAGCTGATCCAGATTCAGCGCTCAAGCGTTACTTGTGTCTGAAAATGTGTGGCTTGAAACGTTGGCTCTGAAACAAAGAAATGTCATTTGTGTTTGTCTCCCCTCTTAAGCGGTTTAATTCACTAACCTGTCTGGATGTGAGATTTGTTGCGTTTTGTGTCCTGCTCATGTGCCTGTTTTATGTTGAAACTTTATGTTGACATTGAATCAACTGACTTTTCAATGTTAGAAGTCAGAAGAACAACTTTTCAAATGGGTTTCAGTGATTATTTACCTACACTGCAAAAAACATTACTTCTAAAAATCCTTAAAACAAGATACATGTATTTAAATTATTATTGAGGCTTGTTTTCTTGATGCATCTCGAATGTATTTTGTCTTCATTTTCACTTGTTTTTGTAAGTATAAAAAGTTCAAATTTTTTCCCACTGCACTAGGAGAAAATTTACTAATGTTCAAGATATGGTCTTTGAAAACAAGTCTTAATGTTTTACAGTGTTGCTCAGTTATATGTATCTTGTTTTAATGATTATTACATATTTTAACTGATAAACAAGGCAAAAATACTCATTGAAGAATATGATTTTCTGCTGTGTAGTTCTATCAGATGAATTAGCACTCATTTGAATATGATTTGCAAAGTCTTTAAAAAGATTTTTGGCAATGTCACATCAAATCAAATTTGTTGGTGAAGGCATCTGTAATCACAGTCTAGTCATGTCTGGTTTCATGCCTTTCGTGTGAGTCAGTATCCCCTGATAGCAATAGTCTAATTATATAATCCATGTTGTATTCATTTATAATGGCCCTTAGACCAACTAGCATGAAAAACAAAAAGCCTCAAGGGGTTGGTTTTCCGCTGCTTACAGGGAACAGCACCTGTTGTGTCTGCAGTTTACTATGCAAAGGAATGTCATTATCATGTATAAAATGCCGTCTTGCACCTTTTAACCCAACATGAGCTTTAGACAAGTCTGTAATATAAAGCCAAAGTCAACTTGGTAATTATTTTAATATGTCTGAAGTAGGCTACACTTGTAGAAACTGCTATGAATTTAGTGACATATTTAAGAAACCCTCCCTTTGTTCTTGCGAGCTTCGTAGCTTTACATTTGGGGCCTAGATTTATTCTCTTGATCACATGACTAGAAGATACTGTTGCTTACTTCATGTCGCATTCCTCACGTCACTGAGCCCAGATTAACACTGGTTCAGATAACATTACACCTACAGGATCTCCCACATTAAACCGAATGAAAGACAGTCAAAATAAAACAGGAAACCAACTTTAATCTTCAAATCAAAAGCAGTATTTGCTATTAGGACTACTTAAAAAGTACCATGATTATGGACTGATTGTTGCTTTGGTATGTTCCCCTCCATCCCCAACTGAACTGGTTGATGTAACCCACTAATTCCACGGATGAAAGGATTTCATTGTTCCCTCTCCAATTCACATCCTTTTCTCCTCCCTTATTCTTCACCCTAACAATGGATCTTCCTCTGCTGTCTGAAGCAGTGACCATAAGTGCATTGCTCTAACACAAACTAACTCTGATACTCTGTAGATTAGCAAACCAACATGTTTTAAAAGATGAACAAATAAGGCTAACAAGGTTACGATTAAAATACCAAAAAAAATTCAGTTTTTACTTCATTGTGTTTTTGGGATTATCTGTCAAATATTATATAAATAGCATTTACAAATATAATGAAGGGATTAGGTAATAGATAATAAATAGACATCCACAAGACAAACATTATGTTTTTGTGCAAGAGACATTATAGTGAAAATATGCAATATAAATACATGAACTATATGAAAAGGACTGTTTAATTGAGCTTGACTCCATCCACAATCATATCATAAATGCATAACCACATGTTCACCATCTACAAAAGTTGTCTTACGTCAAAACTTAGACAACTTCCTTCCATCCATCTTCTATACTTTCTTTAGGGCCATGGGGAGGGGCTGGAGACATTACAACATAAATAATAATGGTTTTTACTTATTAAATCATGTAAGTGCTTTAACAAAAATACAAACTTCATATTTCCACTTTTAAACTTTTTAGGGCCCTGTGTGTACTTTTATTGTAAGTGCATTACTGTAACATGTAACTGTAACATACAATTAGAGAAAACAGCACAGTGGGAGAGCTTGTTGCTAATCTGTGAGTTGTACGTTTGACATTGACATTTGCACATAATGGTTGTGTGGGACTGTGGCGAGACTGTCTGGAGAAGCCCACAATGTGTCCGCTGTGGTATTCTTGTAAATTCCATTACGCTCAGACTGATATGCCATTTCCATCCCAACACACTATGACAGCTCAACTTTCATTTGTAAATCATTTGTTTTATTTGTCACTGTCCTCATAAACACTGCAGAAATACCATTATTAACCTCAACAGTGTTAATCGATCATATCACTCTCAGTGCCATATGATCATCAAAATCTGCATTTTCATTATACTCATTTTGATAGCAAACTAATTCTGAATTTAAAGATAATCATGACACATTCACAAAACACATGAGGCAAAGGACACAATGTCTTCCTTCTGTCTGTCTGGATTACACTACCACAACATGCTGCTTGCTCCAAATAGACCCTTGAGCTGAAGGGCCAGTCATGTCAAGCACCTGAATGCAAACTCAATAAACCAGCTACACACAACGCATGATTGCACTCGTAAATTCAGCACACAGCAAAGGGTTATGACTTAAAAGATGATGGTGAGCTAAACCATGCTGAATGATGACCTTCATCAGTCACTTGCTAGCTGACTATCAGTTTAGTTCTGATGAAATGGAAGCGAAGGAATCTTCCAAAAACAATTACATGGACTGTTGTGTTATAGAAGGTGACAATCTGCTGTCGCTTCCCTGTCATCTGATTGAGTCCAGTGATATGGCCTGGAACACAAAGCTATGGTGATGATCCCATGGCTTGATGAAAGTCTGAACACAGTCTGAAACAGATTTATGATGCTGGTTTGTTTGTTCTGGAAGTAGTCACAGCCACAGGCTTATGCCATTGATTGATGTTGACACAGGAGATTATGGTTTCTTTCCTCTCTCCCTCTTTCAATTGCTATGTACTTCGAAATGGTATAAAAATGCCCAAACAGTCATACTGTGAACTAAATGGCCACATCTGTGGACCTCACACATGCAGTAAACTTTTTGGACACCTCTGTGGTGTCCAAAAATAAGGCAAGCCTTTAAAACTGGAGGTTTATGAGGCAGTAAAGCCAACTAATTTACTCATAATGTCATACAAATAAAGTCTTGATGCAAAATTGGTTTTCATCCTGCTGCTAAAGTTCATATTTAAAGTGATTGCTACGAGCGAGATGACTATAATACCTATTTTAAAATCAATAAAATAGCAATTAAAAAAATCAATTGTACACTACCAGTCAAAAGTTTAGAATAAGATATTTAATGTTGCTGAAAAAAGTCTTTAATTGTTACCCAGGCTGTATTTATTTGATCACGAATACAGTAAACTTAATTTTGTGAAGTATTTTACAATTTAAAGAACTGTTTTCTTATAACATTTTTTTTTTCCTTGTGATGGCAAAGCAGAGTTTTTGCAGCTATTACTCCAGTCTTCATTGGCACATGATCCTTCATAAATTTTTAGTTATTCCAAACATTTGACCGGCTGTATGTGTGTGGTAACTATTGGCTTAGAATTCTGGAGGGTACGAATTATTCAATTTATCAATATACAAAAAGGAAAATCAGCTGTCATGAAATCAAACTGAAGATAAATATGAGAAGGTACTGAGAAGATAAATATGACCAGACTACTGTGAACACCTTGGCAACATTCATTGGCAGAATTAGACGTGCTAATCATAGTCTCAAGGCACTAGTTGTTATCAGAAACTGAATACTAGAAAGTTTCATGTGGTTCCTTTGCAGAGTGACATTACAACCAGCTTGGAAAAAAGGAACATCTTATCAGACTAAAAAAATTATTTAAATACAGTATATACACCTACAGTATAGGTTATATCCTGTAGGATCCACAATGTCCTTAGCACATGCTGGCATGACCTTGGCTTTTGACCTTTTAGTGCCATAAGGACCGTAGATGGGCAGTAGTGGATATCTATATCTGTGCCCCTTAACAAGATTTATGGGTTCCTCCTTCAGAAAGGTTACATATGTTTTGGATATGTTTTATGGGCATGCATGATTTACAGTGACTGTGTGTGTGCATGTTAAGAGCTTGTGGCCCTAACAGTACCACAACTAGAATTACACATGCCATCTTATAGTACAGGCATAAAAAAATGTTTGCAAAGCTTAAAAATGGTTATACAAGATGTTTAATGAATGTAACATTTTTAGTAGTAAAGGGCGAGTGATAGCTCCATTAACTGGCCAGAAACTCTTGAACACTGTGTGAGGGAAATCAGAGAAGCTATGTTGATTTAAAGGGTGTCATGTCAACACAGCCAAACCTCAAGTGCAAATACAGGGTGTTCACAGATTACCTATTGGACTACACCTTGCTTATTACTGCTGATAGCAACTTTATATTACTTTGACTACTGTTATAACTGAGTAACCTATATTAGATATTTTATATTCAAATCAAAAACAGGTCTTTTTTCTTGAGAGATTTTATACAAACCACTATAGCTCAAAAAAATTGTAGTTTTACAAAACACATGAACCTGGAACAAGGTTTCTTTGGAAGAAAATGAGTTAGATGAGGACAGCTGAAATGAGGAGCAAGCTGTTTTCAGTTACAGCAGAAAAGATGGTGAACATATCTGAGGGCACAGTTACCACAAAACGCCTCGGCAGCACAATTCTGAAATCACGGGTGTGGGAGAAGGTTAAAGGGGTTGTGTTTGCATGAGGCTGTGTAAGGGTTTATCCGTGTGTGTCTGTACTCTGAAATAGAAGGTGTCAAGGTGCTAAAAGAAGTCATTTCGGATAGGGTGACGAGACCAAAGCCCACTTGAACTGAATACGGAAACATTAACCAGCTCATTTGAGCTAACCAGCAGATATCCATAAAAAATCATGCTGTGAGAGGATGTTCTTTCATACTAACAACCAAACCAAACATTAACATTCATTTTACATTAATATAACCATATATTTTAACTGTAACTGGGGACCTCTGTGGGACGCCTAGGTTTACTTTACTATATTACAATTAAATCCTAATCTAATCATGACAAACTATATATCATTGGAAAGGCCTAATAGATATTTGACCACTGTTTTTTGTTAAAAAAATATGTAGGAAAAGTAATAGATTAACAGTTTAGATTGACAGTTAAGGGGTTAAAGGAATAGTTAACCCAAAAATGAAAATTAGTTTACAATTTACTCATCCTCAGTTCATTCAAGATGTAGATGAGTTTGTTTCTTCATCTGAACAGATTTTTTTGCTCACCAATGGATCCTCTGCAGTGAATGGGTGCCGTGAGAATGAGAGTCCAAACATTTGATAAAACATTACAACAATCCAAGTAATCAATACAAGTACTCTCTATTTAATATTGCTATCTCCAGTGAAAAAGTCTGAACCGGGAGAGATGTATGCACAGATCAAGGACAGTTTACAAGTGAAAGCAGTTCTAAAAATATATTGGTGAAAGAAAACAGGATGGACTTTTTCACAGGAGGAAGTGTTAATATGGACTTGTATTGGCCAGACACGATGGATTAAAGTTAAAGCGCATTGTGATGGATTCGTTTCTTACAAACATGCAGCTTTTCACTTCACAAGATGTTAATTGATGGACTGGAGTCATGTGGATTACTTGTGGATTATTGTGGTGTTTTTATCAGCAGTTTGGGCTCTTATTCAGATGGCACCCATTCACTGCTGACGATCCATTGGTGAGCAAGTGATGCAATGCTAAATTTCTTCAAATCTGGTCCAATGAAGAAACAAACTCATCTACATCTTGGATGGTGTCAGGGTGAATTTTCTTGACTGAAGGAAGTGATTCATGATTCAAAAATCATTTTGCAAATCTCTTTTGTAAACTAGTGAGATAACATTATTGTACTACTAAAATCTGTTTTTCATATTAAAATGTATAATGATAACCATACAATAGAAAGCCACTTGATCAATCAGAATTTGTTGCAGGTGGCCTGTCCATAAAACATGGCCAGTAGTCACATATAGATGGAGCACAGTGTCATACACACAAATAAAAACAAAATGATGAACGTAAATATTCTTAGACATGCAGCCCAGTGATGGGAATAACGGCGTTATAAATAAACGGCGTTACTAACGGCGTTATTTTTTCTAGTAACGAGTAATCAAACGAATTACTGTTTCCCACGTTACAACGCCGTTACCGTTACTTACAATAAAATGCGGCATTACTATAATTTATTATAATATTATTATAATTTTATTTTTCATTTCATCTGAATGCGCAGTGTGCAGTAACTGCAGGTTTCTCTGGTAATGGGCGGAACTAATGTGCGAACGACAATCTCATTGGCTGGTCCTCACCTATTGTCGTCCCTGTTTTGATTTCAGCAAATCAATTCGAGCGAACGCAGACAACGTGATTAATATTCATGAACCCAGCAGCTCATTAATTCTTAGTGCGTTTTATATTGTTATTAGTAGTAGAATTCCTAGTAGTTTTGTTATCTTATCATTATTATTTTTAGTCCCCCCCCCCCTTTTTTTATAGAAACACTAAATGACAAACAATATCTTAAGCACCACCACCAGTCCTAAGTTCAGTCAACATGACGAATATGCATTCATACGTGGTTATACTAATTACTTAAGTTCTATCATCTTATAATGCTAAATTATCATAATATCATATTATAATACTGACTGATTCTAAGTGTCAAATATTTATATTGAATTTGATAGGTGTCTCTCACATTGTCCCACAGAAACATTAAAATAGTGTAGATTAGTGTACAATGTTTTATAATAATAATTT
>JAFVLL020008585.1:0-10864 GCA_021397915.2 Tor tambroides
TCGTGCCTCGTTTACAAGCCTCCTGTTATTATTCTGTTTCATTTTAAAAAGCTGTTCTGACTAGAATGTGTGACAAACACCTTAAAGGTGACAGCAAAGACATTAAACCCCCAGGACGAGCGTCTCTCCGCGCCGCTGGCAAATTACCACTGATTAGCATTGATTTGAAAACAAAAACCACAGCGTGACACAAATCAAAAGTGCAGTCAATGTTGATGCATAAGTGAAATGGCAAATCTCAGAATAGCTCAATAAATACGTCGCAAAGTTACGAACGAGAAAGACGGAGGGCGAGACAGGGAGAAAAAATCAGAGTGAAGCAATTACAGATCTAATCAGAGCTTTCTGCATGAAGGTACGGCTCTCCTATCTCCCTCCCATTTGCATCATAACACAGCGTGCAATATTAATTTCCGAGTTTACTGCTTATTGGAAGTGCAAAGTATGAAAAGCCATTAAGGCTGCAAATGGGAAAGCAATTTGCTGTCACACGGATTCGGCTCTATTCGGCTCTTGTTAACCATTTGGAATTAGAGTCATTTGGCGAGAGGCATTCTACAGCAGTCCGCTAAAATAAGTAATTATGCTCGCCTTCTCTCTCCCTCCATCTCCCGCCTCTCGCTCTTTCATTTGCGCGGGCGAGGAAAGCAGGATGGGTGGATGAGGTTGAAGGGCGTTAGGGGTGAGTAAGTGGATGCAGAGGCAATTAAAGTTGGTAGCTATCTGTTTGGCTAATGCAGACGCACACACATTGTATAACGCTCGCGCTCTGCCTGAGGGCCAGGAGGAAAGAGGGAGAACAGATGCTGGGCGGCCATCTCCTTTTGCTGCCAGTGTAACTCTTAATCCAATCTTGCGCGCCTCGTTTCAGCCCGCTGTGCTTCACGTGCCAAATCACGACCGCGTGCGTTCTTGCTGAGAAGCGTTGTGAAGGTAAAAATCACTCGTAATGACTCACGCTGGGACTTGGAGAACCTCTACCGCTACAAATGCTTTTCGTCTTACAAACATCTCATCAACAGTTGAGCTTTCCCCGCTGAAAAGATCAGCTTAGACGACGTGCGTTTTGGTGGCTGTAATTTCGCCGAGTAGGACGTGATCAACATCTTTTGTTGATGTGTAAGCTGACTACCCCTACAATCAGATCGCTAGGTGAAATTACACAGAAAACCCTAGCAACCCCATAGTGATGTCCTGGCAACCACCAGCAACAAGATATGGGAATCGTATGGAATTTAACGATTATGACATCAATTCCTCTGATTGCTGATTACTGTTCCCTAATGGTTGCTTTACTGATTCTATTGAATTTGAGGAAGAAATATAAAAAAATGCATTTTTTTTTATTATGCAAGTAAAGAATGTGACAGTGCTTACATGTACCAAATACATAACCCCATGGACCAAACATATAACATATAAGAGAGAAAAAAAACAAAACAAAACAAACAAAAAAAAAACACTAAGTTTAGAAGGTGACAATATTTACATGTGCCAAAATGTAGAAACACTTGGACAAACAAACATATATACTGATGGCCAACATTACAAGTCCATTCTGATTAACTCCTGTATTTGCATTCATATGTCTGTGAGCATGCATGTGTGTGTGTGTGTGTGTGTGTGTGTGTTCATGCGTGCGTGTGTATGTGTTTGTGTCATTGTGTCTAGGGTTGGGGAAGGAAGCATACAACTGAAAAAGTATCATAATAGATTGATAACAGATATAAGTAGTGTAAAAAAAAATATAAATAAATAAATAAAGACAAATAATAATAATAATAATAATAATAGAGAAAATAAATGTTATTAGCAACAATATTAACCATAATAATATTAATCATAATGATAATAATAATAGTAATAATAATAATAATAATTTCATCAAAACTAGGAAAGGGTGGAGGACAATGAAGAGGGCAAGTAAATATAATAATATTAATAATATTAGTATTGAATTATAAATTAATAAATGTTTAATAACTGGGGGGGGGGGTGTGCCTCCGATCCCACCGTGCCCACGACATATCAGAACTTAACTCCCCAGCCCATGTCACGCCCCAAAGGGGGTGCCAGGGAAGGATGCTGCTGGGCAACAGGGCCCAAAGCATTTTAAGTGCTTGTTTGTTGGGCTGCACACATTGGTGCAAAATTTTGTGATTATATGAACATGACTATAAAGTATTAATAAAAATAATTAGCATTTACTGTAAACCAAGCCGCTCTGAAAATACTGGATCATGATCTGCTCACGTGTAAAAGAACACAGTGCCACGCTTCATTCTGAAACATGCAGCACATATGTTTATTTAATTAAATCACAGCCTTTGCAATTTGAAAATCACACTAAGCAATATCACTTTTTTTGGATTAACCTTGGAGCCCTAACAAATTAATGACTTGTTTCATTTAGTGAGTCAGACTAGTTAAGAAACTGCTCCAACTGGTTCATAAGTGTTTCTGATTCACTAAAAAGACCAAGAGTCATTCATTCTATAATCAGACATCACTGCTCATGCTGTAAGGTTCACCTACAAGAACCGGCTCAGTAGAGTCATTCACTCGAGAATCAGACATCAATGCTTACATGGTATGATTCACCCACAAGAACTGGCTCATAAGAATCATTCGCTCGAGAATCAGACATCACTGCTCAAATGGTATGATTCACCTACAAGAACCAGCTCATAAGAGTCATTCGCACGAGAATCAGAAATAACTGCTCAAGCTACATGATTCACCTACAAGAACCAGCTCATAAGAATCATTCGCTCGAGAATCAGACAACACTGCTCATGCTGTATGATTCATCTACAAGAACTGACTCATAAGAATCATTCGCTCGAGAATCAGACATCAATGCTCACATGGTATGATTCACCCACAAGAACTGGCTCATAAGAATCATTTGTTTGGGAATCAGACATAACTGCTCAAGCGACATGATTCGCCTACAAGAACTGGCTCATAAGAATCATTCGCTTGAGAATCAGACATCACTGCTCATGCTGTATGATTCATCTACAAGAACTGACTCATAAGAATCATTCGCTCGAGAATCAGACATCACTGCTGACACGGTATAATTCACCTACAAGAACCAGCTCATAAGAATCATTTGTTCGAGAATCAGACATCACTGCTCACACGGTATGATTCACCTATAAGAACCAGCTCATAAGAATCAGGCACTCGAAAATCAGACATCACTGCTCATGCTGTATGATTCATCTACAAGAACTGACTCATAAGAATCATTCGCTCGAGAATCAGACATCACTGCTCACACGGTATGATTCACCTACAAGAACCAGTTCATAAGAAACAGTCACTCGAGAATCAGACATCACTACTCATGCTTTATGATTCACCTGCAAGAACTGGCTCATAAGAGTCATTAGCTTGAGAACCAGATTACATCGGTCACTGGTTATGTTTTATGTTCTACGCTGCACTTTTTAAGTACAGTGTTCCATACAGTTTTCTAGCTCCATCTTCACTGGTGCCAGATTCAACATATGAGAACCGCCAAAAGAACCAAACGTCCTGATTCCAGTATTGTTATATAATAGAATTTGTCTTGCTGATTAAGCTAGTTTAAATAGTTTCCTGTGCTAAATGAAAGAAGAAAACACACGTTCATGCCAGCCCACTCCATAAAAACATTCCCAATCCTTTCCTTTCAAGCTACACATTTCAACCTGTTCAGACGAGCCCTTGTGCCGCCCAGCACGACTCTGTTTCAGCCCCAACCCCATGTGGCTGCATTCAGTCCCACTCCATCTTACAGAGACACAGAGAGAGAGAGAAATTTATGAAGCCTCTGGTCCTCAGGTCTGTAGAGGTGTTTTATGGTAGGACCTGCAGGACCTATTAAGGCAGTGCGGATCTCTCCTATCCAAGCGCGGGTATCGATCGACAGCAGCACCAGGACTGGGCCTGCCAGCCTAGTTAAAGCCATGCGTATGTGTATATGTGTGTGTGTGTGCGTCTGTACGCAGTAGGAAATGAAAATGGGGTCTTGGTGTGTAATGATCTGTGTGTGAATAAAATGAGCAGACTGCAGAGACAAAAAGGAAGATAAATTAAATTATCCCTCTGTTCCTGCAGGAGCTGCGCCGCAGCCGTCCATGCTTAGCTGCTTTACCGAGGATCTGTTTGTGAGGAGGAAATGAAAGGAAGGCAGATGGGAGAGAAATGGTAGAGGATGAGAGAAGAGTTGAGGAGATATGTTGAGACAGACGCACTTATCTGTAAGCTCTGTTTCCAAACCTAGTGAGCTGCCATGCTGTCTGTTGCCTATATAGGCAGCTAAACTTTAAGGCAGAATCGTAAATTTAAGGGAACTTCTTAAGTGATTGATATGGAATGGTCTAAATATGCAGCAACACAGCATCATACACAGCATGGGAGACTCAAAAGAAGCAATGATAGGTATTGGAACAAATCAATACACAAGTTTTCCTTTTAAATGAGACGACACATCTGTAAGCATCTAACAACAAATGAGTACACTTATCAGGAAAAATAGCATGTCTACACCAACATCCCCAAAAATATCTGACTAAAAATGGTACACAATATTGTTGCCATGATATCTTAATCATATTTTATGATACTATACCAGTACCTAAAGCAGCATTATACCCTAGTTTAATTTAGTTCCATTTGGATCCATTTTAATGATATTCGAGTTGCTGAGTTAGAAAGGGAATGAAAGTATCAATATTAAAGATAGAGGAAGGCATATAAAGCAGATAATAATGACAATAATTTTGCAAAATTAATCAATTTTCAGTGCTATATTTTAAACAAATTTAAAGGGATTGTTCTGTTATCATTTAATCACCCTCATTTCATTCCAAAACTTTCCAAAGACTTTCTTTTTTTTGCGGGACATCAAAGAACATATTTTGAGAAATTTTGTCACCAAAATTGTTTAGTTACCATTACCAACATTTTTCAAAATATTTTCTTTTGTGTTTTCTGCAGAAAAAGAAAGTCATACAGGTTTGGAAATATGTGAGGGTGAGTAAATAATGGCAGAATATTAAATTCTTTGGCTTAATTTGCCACTTAAGTTATTGTGTATGACAGAGCACAACGTTAAGTAATGTAAAGGTGAATTATGCAAAGTTTAATTATTTGTTAGTTTATCACGAAAAAGTGATATTGGTAAATACCCATAACTTCAAAATGCCTTTTATGACCTGATATATCAGCCTATCCCATGCCACTGCAGCATGGTACAGTAATACCATGTTTTTGGATATACAACATAATATTGTTTAAAGTATCTTAAGAGTACTATGTCAATATCAAGGTATAAATATGGTAATCAATGGATATCATAGTAACATAGTATTACCATCTGATACTATCACTGCTCCATGGTATAACTATTTTTTACTGGCATTGCACACAGCCTCAGAGCCGACAGAACAAAGCAAACACATGAAGAGAAAGAGAGAGAAAGAGAGAGAGAGATTGAGAGAGAGAGAGGAAGGGAGAGCTTTTGGGGGTTAGGAGTGAAGGGGGGGGGGGGGTCTAAGAGCAGTCCTGGTAGGTCCAGACCCCCTGTACCCCACCCCCACCTGAGCTCCTCTCCTTCCACCTGCTCTCATTAATGCACACCTCGCACATCATTAAGACGTTTGCTGCAGAATTAATAGAAAGACAGATTAAAAATAAATTAAGAAAAATGCGTTGGAGAATGCCTGCACGCACTTCATAAATCACCCGGGCAAAGGCAGGCGCTGGCTCCCTATAATTAACTGCAGACTATTTATTTTATCCTGACGGTATAAATTAGAATTCAGACACACAGATTATATTAGGGGTGTCTGTCATGCGGAACTGCAGCGAGATGTGTGGAATATTTTAAGGATACAAAGAGGAGAGCAGAGAAGAGGAATGAGAAAGAGAAAAGGGGGATGGGAAGAAATATTTCTCAGCACTGTGAAGGAACACATTTTTAGTGTTAGTACCAATTATTTTTACCAAAATAAGTGCATATGTGTGTGTGTGTGTGTGTACAACTTTTTTGGTATATATACTATACACGTTGTATCGCAGGGCTCTGACTTTTCTACCTGTACCTGATGGGTCAAATGTGTTTATATGTATGTCTGTGTGTGAGAGGAAGGCTCAGGCCACACACTGCCTCCTCGTGGGCACCGTGCCCATATTGGCATTAACTCTACCACTCTACATGGTTTATAGTTCCACAACACAAATGCACACATTCTGTTGGGTAAAAAACAAACAAACAAACAAACAAAAAAACACTAGTATGATAGCATGTTGCCAAACAAACGGCATATTCGACTACCTACAGTTCTCTACCTACTCTATAAACTCCTCCACCCCAAAATGAAAACTTGCCATTAATCACGAATTTCATGTCGCCTCCAGTCTCGTAAAAGCTTCTTTCGTCTTCGGAACACAATTTAAGATATTTTGGATGAAAACCGGGAGGCTTGTGACTGTCCCATTGACTGCCAAGTAAATAACACTGTCAAGTCCCAGAAAAGTATGAAAGACATCGCCAAAATAGTCCATCTGCCATCAGCGGTTCAACTGTAATGTTATAAATCTACGAGAAAACAAAAATAACGACTTTATTCAACAATTCGTCTCGTCCACGTCACCGTAGCGCCATTTTGGAGAGTATCCACTGGACGCAAACAGTGTATGCTGTTCTGTGTCAGCCGCACCACACGGATACGTCTTCTACGTTTATTTACACTTTTATTTGAACGAAATCAGCATATCCGTGTGGTGCGGATACGAATTGTTCAATAAAGCCGTTATTTTTGTTTTCTTTGCGCACAAAAAGTGTTCTCGTCGCTTCATAACATTACGGTTGAACCACTGATGGCTGATGGACTATTTTGACGATGTCTTTCATACTTTTCTGGGCCTTGACAGTGTTAATTGTTTGGCAGTCAATGGAACAGCCACAAGCCTCCCAGTTTTCATCCAAAATATCTTAAATTGTGTTCCGAAGACGAACGAAGCTTTTACGGGTTTGGAATGACATGGGAGTAAGTGATTAATGACAAAATTTTCATTTTGGGGTGGAGTAACCCTTTAAATTAACCCATAAACCTTGCACTTTTGCAGTCCAACACAGTAAGACTGGCTAAACCAATGGCATGAGTTTGGGGTGAAAACAGTGGAGACAGAGGGAGAGTTACTTTTGCAGTTACTGTATGTTTGGTAACCATAGTCCATTATTGTGGTGCAGTAAAAAAACTGCGTTTGGCTAACCTGATCAGGCTTTCCGCTGCTAATTAAAGTAGCGGAAAAGTAGTATGCAAAGTTCCACAGCACCAGATCATATGGCTAAACTATGTAGACCTCAATTGATGAAATGAACTCAAACCCAACCAATCACATAACAGGGTGGACTACTTCAAAATAGCAGTGTGGAAAATGAACAAATAAACATTTACGTTATTTAAGAGCTTAAATATGAAGCATTGTGGGAATAAAAACTGATGTGGCAATCAAATAACAATTCAGGTTATTATAGTTAACTAAAACTAAAATCATTAAAATAAACGTTATACCTTAAATATTTGCCAAGGCAAAATTGTTCATTTTCATTTTGTTTAACTTGATGTATTAAATTATCAAACTAAACAACAAACTGAAATAAAATGAATAAAAACTACATCGAAAAAATTATTAACATGACAAAACGCACAAAATGACTAAAACGTTCACTAAAATGAAAACGAAAACAGAAAATTAAAAACTAAATTCAAAATATAAATAAAATCTATAATAGTATCTCAATGATACTAAACATGACACTCTAAGAAACGTCTGTAATAATAAGGCACAATGTACTGTGCTACATGAAGTACATGAAGGAATTTCCCATATTGATTTTTCACATTTTACCTGTATCTTGAATTAGGCATTGCATTGTGTTGTGTTTTATTTTAGGGTTAAAGGAAATGTCCATAAACTTAGCAAAAATGGTACCGATCATTTTCTGCCAGGACATTATCAGTTTTCAACAGAATTTTTTTTCAACAGAATCTAATTGGTCTATAATCCTGCGCCATAGCTAAATATTATACACAAAATTTGTACTGATTTGTATTTCTGTCATGACAACTCTAAGAGGGACTGGCATGGTAATGTACATGACATTGTTAATGTATTTGGTCTTGGCTGAATAGATCTGCTACACTGCCAACATGCTGCTGTGAGCATGTAAGAAATACTGCTGCTGCAAATATAACATATATGACGTACATGATCACCCCGTAGCAGATCTATACAGGTGGAGCTGGGGAAGGTGGAGGGTTTTCTGAGGTGTGCTGCAACTGTTACCACAAGCATTAGCCAAGTATTTGAATGCTGAGCAGCGAGCTCATTGGCTACCGATACAGGAGAGAACCAATCAGCTGCTACATGTGATAATGATCTCATTATGTCATATTGAGTTCTGCGCCATCAAGTGTTTCATGCCAGAACTTTGTATTTTTGCTTTCAGTTAGGATGGACTAATGACTAGAAACCTGTCGGGATGCATCTTCATGACATGAGCATCAACTTCCTTTTTTGTTGATTCAGAGCAGCACAGTCGATCAAGCAGTACTGAAGCCACAAATACCCTTGACAACCCTACGATGTGACCCATTAAAAGCATCCCTGTTTGTTTATAAATGTTTGTGTGCCTCAAAGATACTTCCGTCCTCGTTTCGCAGTCACAAACACGCACAGAGACGAGGATCCTTCTCAGGAAGCACGTCACGTCTGCAGCGGCCTCTTCATGAAAGAGAAGTGAAGACACAGGCTCCTGTCCTCCTCGTTCACATTCCCCCGCTCTGCCGGTGCATTAAGTCAGTCCACTGAAGACAGGCATCTTAAAACAAACCCCAGCACTCTCATAATCAATGACAAAAACAGACGCACCGGACCAAAGGCTTTTTACTCGTCCATTTTCTTCTAAGAACGCAAAAAAAGTATTTTTTTCTCCATCTTTATCACTAGTTGAGGCCTTATGGAGAGGATAATGCATTTGGACCCTGTCGCGTCACGGCCCTCACAAAGCTCAGCGGCAATTTCAGGCTTCCATCTCATTTTTGTATTCAGTCGCCTCAGTCCAGCACCACAGAGACTTTTGCTTGAAACAGGATGTACAAACACACATACGTACAAGCCAAAAAAAAATAACAAAAGCAGTCACAATGTAGTAATAAAAAGGATTGCACTGCAAAAAACAGTGCAAGCTGATACATCAAGCTCATTGCAGATGGTTGTTCTCCTCTCCTTCCTCCAAGCCAGGGGAAAGTAAATCAGTCTGGAGGAAATAAATACACACTTATTACGTTCTACGTGCTGCATACATTCACCTCTGTAATGCATTGCAGCATTCGGTGCGGTGCACGCTGGGGTGAAAAATGAGAATGTAGAAGCACTGCAGAGAGAAAAAAAGGATGTATATTGAGACAGAGCTTGCTTGCTACACACCAAGGTAATGATGTGGGGATTTAACACAGTAATGAATGACTATAGATATACATTTACAAAAACCAGCATTGGTTTTATTAAGGTGACCATACATCTTCTTTTTCCTGAACGCATCCTCATTTTGGACCTTAAAGAAGCATCTGACCGGGATTTGTCTGGGATTCGTTTCAATATTGAAATGCTCTCCATAGTCGTTATACATTCTATGTACAAGTATTAGCATTGCTTTGACCATTCTCTGTAGATCCCGCCTTTTCGTGTGCCACAATTGGTCGATTATGTCCAGTGCTTGCATGCTATTGGTCAAACTACTTTTCTATCAGCAAATATGCTTGTGTTAATGGATTATAGCATTTACACATAAAATCATAAAATTTGTTACTTAAAAAACATTAACTGAAATAAAATAATTTATTTTTTATTAATTTTTTTATTTTTGTTTTTTTGCCAAGGCAACATTTTAGTAAAACTGAAAATGACAAAATACAAAATTACTATTAAAATAAAAACAGAAAATCTCTATAAAAACTAATTCAAGTATTATTTTTAAAAAAATCTCTATAAAAACTATAGTATCTTTATAACGATAAATAACACTGGTAACAAGAATTCGTCCCTTCACCAGAATTCATGTCCCAGAAATTGCCTCGTTCTCTGAAATGAAAATGCCTTAGCTGTATGTGTGAAACCAGCATAAAAATCGTGGTGCAGCTTCATGTACAGTAGCGAATGGCTGGTTCCATCTGTACTGCACAAATAAAAATGTAAATTCATGGAAGAGCCTGCAAAGCTAGCTGACATATGTCAGTGGCAAATAAAGGTGCAAATCACTGAGAAGCACACATTTGTCTAGCAAAACACAAAATATTCGCAAAAAGAGTGCATTTGTAAGATAAATTAAATAAATTAAACTCTTTACAATAGGCTTGTTAACATTGGTTAATGCATTAGGCATGAACTAACAATAAACAAACTGATAAATAGGAATTAGTTGACTTCTGCATAATCGCATTTAACAAGTTGTATAAATGGTATATTTATAGCTGATTGCTGATGCACTAAAAATGCATTAAATAATTTTTAAGCGTCCTCTTTTGTGAAAAGCACAATATGGTGTTTTACTCATATTCACGTATTCAGGCTGTCTTTCACTGATTTGTACTATGAACAATATAGTTAATAAAGAAACCGCAATTCTCCACCGACGCATTCCACGTAAGCTACACGGGTTACACACAAGCCAATCACACATCTGTCATGCAACCGTCAAACCCCCTGCACAGCGTCCCGGCAGTTCGGCCCGCAACCAGTAGGTGTCTCTCTTTCACTGTGCATGGCCCTCATCCCGTCTGCCGCCCACCGCCGGCCCCCT
>JAFVLL020008586.1:0-49784 GCA_021397915.2 Tor tambroides
AAAAGATCCAGCGCTTCACACCCTTCTCCCTGGGCTTTGAATTCCTGCCCGGACACCATTACTACTATAGCTGTAAGTAAGCTGCGGTGTTGGAGAACATTCACAAAAACTTCAATCAGGGTGACAGCTTAACCTTGAACAGATACATTTATACTAATTATGATACAGCCTATGTCATGTAGTATGGTATGTAATGTTATGAAAACACATTCTGGCACAGCATCTTTGATTTAGTTACTGCACTGTACACTGGTGAGCAGGAGCTGGACTGTGCTTTTGTGTTTATCTGCTTGTGTTATTGTCTTATTTTTTTTTTAGAATTTATATGAATATTTATGAGAGTATAAGTGAAAATGCTCCTTTTCTTGCTTTTGGCTCCACCCTCGTCCTCTCGGCTCCAGAAAGGAAGGAAAGATGGTCTGTGGCCATAAAATTACATGACAGTTTTCCTGTTTTTACAGCTTTGGTTTCAGGCCAAATCTTTTCAGTTCCCTCTTCTCATTTCTTCTATCTCTCTCTCTGGGTTAGAAAAGTGCACAAGGCATTTTTCATTAACATTTACTTTGGAAAATATAAATATTTTTTGTTTCGTTTTTTTTTTTTTTTTTTTTAACCTGTGGTCAGTGAAAGAAGGTGCTTAACCTTTAGAAAATGTTGACATTAACCTCAGGAGGTCAAACAAAATTTATGGGCTGTTGAGATGAGAATTGCAAGTGTTGCTACACTGTTGCAATTGTTAGTAGCGTTATGCCCTTTGTATTGCACATGGTTGTGCACGATACGAAATATTAGGGCTAAATATTAGGGTTTTGGTCATTAAAAATAGTATTTAAAAAGTTTAATTTAAAAATTGTAAATAGTAATAAAAAATAGTTTTTATGATAGGTAATTGAATATAAATTAATCATTAAGTCAAAATTCTGATGTTGTACGGTTGTAATTTTTGTATACAGTTCACAAGGTCAAGACCAAATTTTTATGTTAGATTATAGTTTATCAAACATACTATAGTAACAATTAGATTTTATTTTTTAACTGTTGCTTTTTAAAGGATGAAGTCTTTGAGGATGAAGGATGATGGTTGAAAGGGAGAGAGTAGAAGAAGAGGAAAGAGTCTCTTTGAAAGAAAGAGTGAGACAACAAAGGCCAGAGAGAGGGTGGGAAAAAGAGGAAGAGACAGAAAAGGGGGAAAAGTATCTTTACATAAATTACAGCAGTGCTGACCTGGACAATAGAGCATTGTTCAAGCATGAGAGTGTATACACAGCACAGAGCCATTGTGTCAAACTTCACGATCCCACCCCTACCCTAATACTCCGTGTGTGTGTGTGTCTATTGTTCACTTCAAAGAAAGCATAACAATGTGTCTGTCTTTTTAATTGTTTAAGCTCAATCCTGTAGCTGAAAACAAGGGATCAGTGTGTCCGATCTAAATTCAACTTGTAGTTTAAGTCTGTGTGTCGAGAGTCGAATGCTCTTGCATGTAAGGATGAAATGGAAGAGATAACTACCAAAGAGTTGTGCTTTCAAGACAAACTGGACTTTAATACAGGAAGTACCTGTAAGTGTTTCTACCATTGGCTTGTTTCAGTTTAGATTAACAGCATGGATCAAGTTTTGCACAAACTTGTGGAGTTCATGCAGCTTCAGTGTAACTGTAATTAATTCAACAGAGAGGCATGGGTCAATGACATGATGACATTTTTTTTTTCTTATTAAAAGATACACTAAAAATGTATATGAAATTCATACATTGACTGGACGCACTTCTAAAATGAGCATGTTTTACTTTGTATTAAGATTAAATAAAATTATTTTTAATATTTCTTAGAAAATAATAATTAAAATAAAATTTAATTAAAAACTTTGCCTGCCAAATTTAAGTCATGTTGCAAGCAACATGTAGAAAAAAAGAATATACTAAAAATGTACATAAATTTGTACATTGACTGAATACAATTCTATGAGTGTTTTACTTTGTTTTAAAATTAATGTTTTTTTAGAAAAATATTTCTTAGAAAAAATAATAATATTTTTTTAAATATTAATGTGCAAAACTGCTTGTTAATATTTTAAAAACGTTGCCTGCCAAATTAATGTCATGGTGCAACCAACATACAGAAGAACTTCTTATGACTTTTTATGACATGCTGGTTTAGTACAAGTTGTGAATTGTCATGTGGCGCATCCCCAGAAATGTAATGATATTTATGAATTATTAATTCATGATACTACTTTTAAAAATATTTAGAGATATTGTGTAAGGAAAATATATTTTTACTTTTTCCTTGATGGTTAAACCACACAACATGTTTGAAAGCAATTCAATTTAAACTGTTCTTGAAAATGGTATTTAAAAAAAATTCAAAACCACACGAAACAAACATGAACACAAAGATTACGCTTTCTAGAAACATGGCACATTTTAAACTAGATTTCTAAAAAGATTTTTTTCTTGTGTTTATCATGTGCACCGTATGTAATTGACCCTCCATACCAAATACCAAGACAAATTTATGTCCATTTTTCAATTAAACTTCCCTCTTAAACGTATGCTGGTAAAATAATTTTTGAAGAAAAAAAAAAAAGTATTCAATAAGAAAAAGAGAGGCAGTTTTACTAGTGGCCTCAGACTTTTGCTTTAAAATCCAGAGTCACTCAAATGCAATGAACACAAACCCAAAAGGTACGGTCGAATGCCTGTGGGGTTCAGAAAACCAAAACACACACCACCCACACATAACTACACACACACACACACACACACACACACACACACACACACACACACAGAGCGCCGCTGGAGTCAGCCGTTCTCATTATCGTCAATGTGAAATTACTGCGCATACTAAATAGATGTATCTGCGGTTGTTAGACGTTCGGTTAAAAGCCTCTCTACTAGATGAAAATGGCCGCTGCTGTGGTGTGTGTTACTGAAATGGCTGTTATAGATTTATGGTTATGATTAAACGTGGAGCCAGAGACGCTCTTTAAAACAGCAGACCCACTCAAGCCTGAATTTAAGCATGTCTACCTCAGACTTGCTGCTCAGATTCTGGGAAGAGATTCATTATAGTTTTACAGCTCTCATAACATGGCCTGATGCTAATGAGGTATGAATGTGTGTAAACACACACGTGCTAGGTTGCAGGGTGTTTGTGTGTGTGTGTGTATATATATATATATATATATATATATATATATATATATACGTATTCATATACATGAATTCTCTCTGTATCTACATTTGTAAGGTCAGACTTACCCTTGATGTTAACGTAGCATGCTAAAAACACCAGCAGCAGGCTCTAGCAGAACGAGACGTCAATTTAAAGGTGCACTGAGGATTTTCTCTTCCTTAATGTAGAAATTAATGGCTTTTTTTTTGCAAAATATATTAAAATGGTGTGCACTCATGAGATATAAACTCATCAGTAGCCTATTAAAAACTATTTTAGTTGACATGGAGATGGTCGTCTCATGGGGTCTGATATGCAACCATTTTGGTTTGTGCCTTTATATATTTCATGCATTAAATTTTCTGCTTTTTTTTTTTTTTTTTTACGAGTGGGAACTAATTTTCTTTTTGTTTTGTAACACAATATTATTCTATTATGAATTTTACAAACTAATATACAGTAGTGTTTAATTAAATAGGGCTGTTCATTATTATGTGTTAGAGTTATTGTGGAGTTATTGGTGATATTTAGTGTACAATGCAGTGTAATGTTTTCACCCTAATATTTGAATATTTTCCTGAATATTTGTCTGATGAATATAGTTTGAAAAAAGAAACGAAATAAAACTATCTTACATATAATTAGATACAGTAAATGCAGTAACTACACATTTTGTCAAAATTGTGTTATGACTGAAATTGGGTCTCTTCTAATCTGTCAGATAGGTTCAGCTCAGCTTTCGATGAAAACGTATGTGAAAATTGACATCAAATGACTCAAAATTCAATCATAAAACTTTGAGGCCTTTTTTCAGTTTCAGTGTCGGTCTGCTTGCTGCATTTTGAACTACTTTTTTCAAAAAGCTTCTTTTGACTGCAGTTGAACAACTTTAAATGAGCAGCTTGACAAGCTGCAGTTTCATTATAGCCTTAAATGAATATCATTATATGCTATCAACTGACTTCCTAAAGGGCATATACACTCACACAACCTTTAATTTGCAGTAAAGTGTAATGTAAAATACATACACATTATCGTCAATATCCTGAATGTTTCATAATCAAAGCACGTTTAATTCTTTTTTTTTTTTTCCCCACTGAGGAAACTGTTTTGAGCATTTTAATGCAACTGTGTTGTGGAATTTTGTTCAGAACGAATATATGCAGTCATGCTTGGATCACACTTAGAGATGAGCTGAAAGCAAATATGACCTCCAAGTGTGTAAATAATGTTGTAACGGTGTAATCATGTAAGTTTATGAAGTGTGAATGTCTGCGCAGAGCCCATCTGACTGCATCAGAGTGTCCATCATTTGTGGAACGGCTCACAGTCGGTCGTGCCGAGCTCAGCATTAACGAGCCCGTTACAGCTCCTGCTAGCGCTAATGGATTAGCCATTCCATCGAAGTCAAGCAGTCTTTTTATGGCCCTGGGTTATGTGTGTATTTGTGTTTTGTGTGAGCAGTCTAAAGCATCGATTTGGTGGCAACAAATTTAGATTCCTCTTTGCCAGTGTCAAAGACATCAGTCTCCTGTTTTACTCTCTCTCTTTCTGTCTTTCCTTCCAGCACTATCCTCAGACGACGGACCCCCCCTCCCATGTATGAAACTACGAGTCACTGTGTGTTGTCCACCGAGTAAGTACAGTCCTCTCTTCATCCTCTAGGTTTTTTTTGTCCACACTATTTCCTTGGGAAAAAAGCATGTCACCCCCCCACACACACCCTCTCACGCAATCAGACATGCCCCTCTCTCTGCACGCAACCGCTTGCTCGCTCGCTTTCCCTCCTCTCTGCCTACCTTCTGCAGATTTGTCCTCATCTTCCCATTTCCCCTCTTCTGCTAATGCATTCACCCTTTCTCTGGTTCATCATTCTGTTTTTCATCCTTTTCTTTTTTTTCTCTCTGACTCAATGGTTAAAATGCAGATTAAAATAGCTAAATAAATCGTAAAGAAAGTCGCATACTTGTTTTGGGCTAAACATCCGCCTTACGTTGCTGTACATGGAAAACCACACTTGTTTTCAAATGAGAATTTTTACATTTTATATAGTAGGTATACAATACATGCACGCACACACTATAAACAACACACTTAAAGCATTTTTTTAATTGGATTCTATGATTTTTTTTTTTTGGAAATAATATAACAGAATCCAATTTTACCACTACTACTACAAATACTACTACTACTACTACTAATATAATTACATATCAAAATATATGTAGGCTATATTATATAATCAAAATGTGATAATTAATTATAATAATTGATTATAATAAACATTAATAAAAATGATACATTTGTTATGAACTTGGAATTTGCATTGTATGTACTTTGTGTAAATAAATAATATAGCAACAAAATCAAATGTATATACTGGTACAAATAATGTATGTATATACAATGTGTATATATAAAACAAACAACAATAACATAAAATAAAAAAATAATAATAATAATAATAATAAATACAGTATTATTATTATTATTATTATTATTATTATTATTTGAATTTAAACATTTCAATAAAATACATTTGTTTTGAAATTCAAATTTGTATTGTATTTTTTGTAGATATAATATAGCAACAATCAAATTTATATACAAATAATGTATGTGTATATACAGTGTATATACAAAACAAACAACAACATAATAAAATAATAATAATAATAATAATAATAGTAATACAGTATTATTATTATTATTATTTGAATTTAAACATTTCAATAAAATACATTTGTTTTGAAATTCAAATTTGTATTGTATTTTTTGTAGATAATATAGTAACAAAATCAAATTTATATATGAATAATGTATATAAAAATAAATACATTATATTATTATTATTATTATTATTATTATTATTATTAATTTGAATTACAAGAAACATAATAAAAATACATTTTTTTGAAATGCAAATTTGTGTTGTATGTATTTTTGTAGATAAATAATATAGAAAAAAATCAGTTTTTACACAAATAATGTGTGTACATACAATGTATGTCCAA
Organism: Tor tambroides; assembly: GCA_021397915.2. NCBI lineage: Eukaryota > Metazoa > Chordata > Actinopteri > Cypriniformes > Cyprinidae > Tor > Tor tambroides. Next base: position 6,194 of record JAFVLL020008586.1, read on the forward strand.
AAACAAACATATTATTCATATTATTATATTAAGTTGACTTACAGTAAACATTTCATGAAAAATGCATTTGTTTTGAAATTGGAATGTGATATTTTAGTAGATGACACATAATATAGAAAAAATACAGTATGTATAGTCAAGTGAATTTAAATGTAATTACATTTTATATTTATAAATTAAAATACATTTAAATGATGACAAATATATTTGTTTTGAAACAGGAATTTGTATGTATATTTTTGTAGATTGTAAGAAATCGGATTTATTATAAGCTGTTTTCAATTGATATTTTATTACATTTGAAAGTATTTGTACATATTTCTATTTGCCATTCTTTTTCCTTTTGCTATAACATGATGTGTGAAAGCGTATGTGCGTGTTAGTGTGTGTGTGTGTGTGCGTGTCCTGTGCGTGGAGCGAGGCTGGCTCTCAGACCCCTGCAGTTATGTTGACCTTCCGCTCTGCTTGGCTGATGCGTGATCAGCAGGGAATGCCGCCCAGTAAGAGTGGGAATGGCAGTCCAGTCCGTAAGCCGTCCGACCCAATTCCACCTCCTGCTTCACACACATGCACAGACACGCACACCAACTCAGAAGCTGTCGAACCCAATATCCAAGTCCTGTCCCGGCCCCAAACCTGCCTTCTGGCCTCTCGCACTCTCGCTAACTTTTCATGACACCATTTGTGCTTATTCAGCTATGAAAGTGTTGGTTACAGGCTAGTTTGAATGGAGATCAGCACTGTATTTAAATATCTAAGTTACTCTTTCATAGTTGGAAAAGTGGGTAGTCATTGCATTTGTTCCACATAAAGTAAATCAAACAAACTTTCTGTTGTGAAATCAAATTCTTGAAGCCTTTAAGGAGATGTGTTGTGTAACCTTCAGGGAGAAATCTCTAGTTTCTAGTTTGTGGTTGAAGCAGAAAATGCTTGTGCAATTGATTTGAAATGTTTGTATGTGAAACATCATGATCTGAGGTGGATGTTGTTTATTTTAGGAGCAAAATTTGATAAGGGAAGATGGAGTTTTTTGTTGTTTTGAGGAAGAAAAGTTCTTCATTCAATCGGACTAACATTTACTTTATCCGTGTTAGATGCTTTAATGAATGCGTGGAATGACAACTTTTCTTCCTCGTCTTTGCACATTTTCCTCTTCTCATGCTCTCGCTTCAGATGGTCCATCTCTTTTATCCCTCTCTTTCCATTTCTCTCTATCTTTTTCCCTCTTTTTCTGTTCTCTGACCGAAACTAATCCAGACTAAACTGTAGCATCCCTGCTTCTCCCTCCCTCCTTTTTTTTCTTTCTCCTCCTAGTGTTTAGTCGTTCCTGGAGTGGCACTAATCTCCCCCACTCTGTTTCTTTTAGTCTTTTCCTTCCCTTCCTCATTTTTATGATCTGTCGTTACCAGAGCAAAACTAATCAGAGTCTTATCCACTACACTTTCTCTGAGTCTCCACTCTCTTCAAACTCTGTCCATTTCTGGATTTCTCCTCATATTCCATTCCATCTGTCCATTGCATCATGTTCCTGAATAGTTATAGACGTGTCTTTTTACATTCATACATATATATTTGACCATTTTTAAGCATTTTAGTTGACAGCTGTGCTTGATTGGCCAATTAACATAAGTATTCACTCATTCTTTTGTCAGCTTTGTCAAGGTATAACACACATTTTTAGCATTTTGTGTGTGTGTGTGTGTGTGTGTGAGAAGTAAGAATATGTGTTATATAATATAATATAATACAATAAAATATAATTTAATCTAATATTATATAATATCATATAATACAAAATACTATTTATGTTTTCAGTTATTGATATTATATTTTATTGATAATCTTTTGGAGAGGTTTTGTATCTCTCTTATATATTTTAGCAGTACTTTAGCAGTATATATTTTTCCTTTCTTTTTCAAGGTATAACGCACATTTTTAGCATTTTTTATTAATTATTTGTATGTATTATATATTATAATAATTTCATATATTATATATATTTTAGCAGTACTTTAGCAGTATATTTATTTTTTCTTTCTTTGTCAAGGTATAACACACATTTTTTGCATTTTTTGTGCAGTAAGAATATTATATAACACAATAAAATATAATTTCATCTAATATTATATAAAATATCATACAATACGAAATACAATTTATTTTTTTTATTATTTATATTTTATTCATAATCTTTTGGAGAGGTTTCATATCTCTCTTATTTCTTTTTCAAACAGTATTTTTTTCTTTAGCAGAATTTATACTGTTTTCATGCATTTACTTTATTTATTCACATATATATAATTTTTACCATTGTATCTCTGTTGTGTAAAATAAATGTTCATTTAAATTCAGCAATTTTGTGTGTATATTATATTTTGCATTAAATTGTAATATTTATTGCCATTGACCATGGTTCAACCCTTCCTGACATCAACTAAAATGTATTTTATTCAAGCTTTCTTTTCTGCAAGCCTAAAAACAACATTTAAAATGAATACCTGCTCTTATTATCCTCATTTGCTTTAATATATCTCCGTATTCTCCACCACCCTCCATCTTTTCCGCATACCTTCTTGCACACCTTTACAGCATTTTTCCTGTGCTGTTTTCCTCTGATCATTTGTATGTAAAGACGAATGAAAGGAGAGGTGTGTGACGGGACTTTGCACCAGGGCATGTTTTGCACAGCTGGTGTTTGTCCCTCCTGGTAGTGCCACAAACCGACTTCGGTTCCTTCCTGTGGCAGGTCTTTTATCTGACACTCCGTGTTGGACTGAGGGTCCTGTCAGCGTTCGCCTCAGAACCAGAGCCGTGGAAACAACATTACAGCCGAAGCTAAATCTCAGTCACGCGGCACCAGCAGCAAGCTGTATTTAAAGTTTAATTAAGTCGAGCTCATTTCGCTAGGTCATTTGAGCCTTAATGACCAGGCTTATGGGAAACAGAACAAGCTATGGACTGCAAATAGATCAGTAATACCAGAGGGAATCCAGTCACAAGCTGGTTGCAAGGTTGGTTAACGCTGTGAAATAAGCTTTTCTGTTCATTTGAAATGTATTGAGCTGCATGCCAATTATTAGAAGTCTGGTAAATAGGAAATAACTGAATGTAGCGCTCATTAAAGAGCATGACGGATTCATGGAGTGTAACAGTCAAATGGTTCCCCCTGAACAGCAACAGTCTCATGCTTGAAGGATCCCCAAAAGCTGGCAATGTGTCGCAGTTAAATCCATCCCCTCACTCGTATGGATCGCAAAATGAGAAGAAAGAAAATAAAAGCTTTGTGATGTTTATACCTGGAGTTTGATAGCAAGACACCTCGCTCAAACTATAAAAGCACGACCAAAACAAAAAGTCGCCAATATTCGGTCTTGATTGAGCGGCGTCTCATGGAAAACAGCTCCCGGGTGCCCTCGTCTTTCATCCTATTCACTTTGCTCCGCTCCCTGCACTTACTTGGGGGCAACTTGTCAAAACATTAATTCTGCTGTTGTTTTTTTCCCTCCTCTCCCTCATTCAGCATCTTACTTGGTCCTTCTCTCCCCCGCTGTGAAAAACCATTTCAGTCAGTTCTACTTTCTCTCTAATTGATCCCTGTCTTTTTCTACTCTTTTTAACTCGCTCGGTCCTGCTGTGAGCACACCATTTCCTTTTCCAGTTTCTGTCCGTTTCTCAATCTTTTTAATTGTTTTAAAAACCCGAAACTCTGTCCGTTTTGCGCTGCCCACCTCAGTGGATACCTCGTCCTCCCCCTTTTATTCACATCTCTCGCCTTGTTAGTTTTGTCATTCACCAGAGCGTTTTTCCAAAGCGAGAAGAAGAAAAAAACACTAATTCGGTGCCTTTACACAAGTGTAGTTTTTTCTTGAAGTGAGCGATTTTTCGGAAAATATAAACAAGAAATATACGGTTACGTTTTTGCCATGTTTTCGTTTTGCAATAAGTAAAGGGTAAAATGAATGCAGAGATGAATGAAGCAGGGAAGCCCTCTTTTTTTTCTTCTTTTTCTCCGTCTCGTCTGTTCTCCATCTCTCGCATCCTCTTCCCAGTCGTTTTCTGCATCATACCATGACAGCCATGTTTTATGCAAGGAAAGCGCAACTGCAGCCATTTTGTGCTTGAAAACAAAAAACTGCCATTTTGTTGAAGCAAACATTTCATTTAACTTTAGTAAGAGAAAAAAATAGGTTTAAACTTTTGTCCAAATAATATATTTTTCTTCAAGACTGTAAATATCTTCTCTCTTTTTTCCCTTTTTTCCAGTTAAGTGTTGACATTTCTATTTAAAACGACATGCAAAAAAACTATGTAGATAATTTACTTTGGTATATTTTAATGGTAATTATAGAAGATAAGAAAATATCAATAATAATCATATCAAATTTTATTTATCAGTTTTATTTAATGCCTGATTAAGGTTTTGTGTCAATACATGCCTAAAATTACCATTACTTTGTAAATTAATACATATTTTATATTTGTATATTTTTTTTATTTTATTAAAAAAGTTTATCTTAAACATTTTTTTGTATGTTATGTAAACAACTGTTTAATTGAGACTCCTCTCAGCATATCAAAACATTTTGCATTTTGTTTAAAACAATTATAGCTAAATCCTATATTAGGGGGGGAAATGCCCTCCTTAAGGATTGTCTTCTTTTCTTTTTTTTTTCAGGGAACAAAAGTTAAATGTGTGTTCAGAAAAGTTATCATAGTTTTAGTGACAATGACATAAATTATAAACCAAGTATGAAAAATGTTTTCATGTTATTAGATTTTTAACAAAAATTAAATTTGTGCCAAGGGGGCACTTTACCCCACCTATGGGGCAAAACTCCCCCATGGGTGGGGTAAAATGCCCCCCAGTCTGACACAGCAATTTGCTTTAAACCTTTACAGCAAAATCAGAGTACAGGCAGCTTTAGCTTAAAATTAAAAAAAAGAATATAATCAATAATTATGAATTACAAAATTATAACACCCTATTTGAAAAGCCTATTTTTTTTTTTTCTGTGAAATCCGTTTTCTCTCCGGTACATCACCAGTGTAAGCTTCATGGTGAAAACTTCTACATAACGCTTGTCAACGTAGTCCATAGTTACATTAAAAATTTATCTTGACTTTATCTTTTGGTTATTTTGGGAAAACCAATAGGGGGGTGTTTTGCCCCATGGGGGCGTTTTTTCCCCACTCTCCCCTATTAATCCTTTAATCTATAACAATTATAGATGAATCATTTCATGCCCTTGTCATGTAAACTAGTTTAGTATTCAAATGAATTTAAAATTTGAAAATTCTTTTTCATACTTTTCTGTATTCCAAGATTTGATTTGTGGAAAGAGAAATGTGGAAAAAAAAAAAAAGGTACATTATGGTACAAACACATCTCTTCCGTCTTTATTTGACCCTCTAACTCGCACTCTATTTGTTTTCTAACTGCTTGTATTCTTTAAAAAAGCCTCTAACACTAGCTTTCTCTATTCTTTTTCTTTTTCTTTTTAGTTATTGTATAATTAACAAAAAAACTATTTGTTTTCTAAGTGCTTGTTTTCTTTAATAAAAACACTAACTTTCTCTGTTCTTTTTCTATTCTATCTCTTTGATTCTTTTTATTTATTACTGAGTTAAGCTAACTGAGACTTGTCATTGCACTTGCATATTATTGCTCTTTTATTTTGATTAATTCCATTGTCCTCATTTGTAAGTCGCTTTGAATAAAAGTGTCTGCTAAATGGCGTAATGTAAATGTACATGATCTATTTATGATGAAGTTGAACAATGTTTGATTAGTGGTTCATTATAAATGCATTACATTTATAAATATAATGTTTTTGAACTTTTCATTTACTATGATTTAATTTGACATGTTTCTATAGTTTTGATGCTCATTTGTAGTTCTTTTCTATCGAGGCATTTTCTCTCCGTTTGGTCAAGTGTTAATAATGGGTTAAACTAACTTGATCTAACGTGTGTTAACTTGATTTTGCTTAACGGGCAACCAATTAGTTGACGTGAAATGCTTTCGTAAAACTGACATGTCCTGCGGTGCGACATGCTATAGTCTAAACCATTTTTCCAAATATTTAATAATTATTATACATGCAGTTTGTATATTAACTGAGAAAGTACATGAAATTAATTGTAACTTTAAAACCTTTTTTATTATTATTAGTCCTTTTTAAACAAACATACCAGTAAAGGCAAGAAACTGATTAAAAACAACATCTTAAAGTGTCATAGAATACCACTCAAATTCATTTAAAACAATTTTTTTCATGTTGATTCTTTTTAAAGTTTATCTTACGTGTGAACTACCTATTTGTTTGTACACTTGTCTTCTACTTTCAGCTCGCTCTATAGTTTTTGGGCAACTGCTCTTGTTTAGTCTAGTACGCTCTACTTTCCTCCACTTCCACGATATCTCTCTCTCTCTCTCTCTCTCTTTCTCTCTCTCCATTCATCTTTTCTCCATTATGTTTCTCAGTCTGACCCCCTGTTGAGAGAGTGACACTCAGACACAAACTCCCTCCCTCCTTCCCACTTTCGTCTCTTTCCTTTTGGCGTCTGACCTTCTTTCAGGTTCTCGGCTTCCCTGTTCGTTCTCCCTCTGCTTTTCTCACACTTCCTCCTCTCGTCTTTTCTCTTCTCTGTCTTCTCCGGTGTTTTGCTCCATCACTCTATCTTTGTTGCTTTTGTGGCGCTTCTCTGTTCAGTCTTGTATCTCTTGCTCCTTTCCCCCCTCTAAATCTTTCCTTTTCCATGCTCTTTTCTCATTCATCCTCCCAGTCCACTTTTTTGTTTCTTGCAGAATCTTTCATCTCCTTCCACCTTCATTTTTTTTCTGCTATCTTTCTGTGCGCGACCTTTAAGAGAATTTGCATTGAGGATGTATTTTGGGGTTACGCAGCCGTTAGTAATTTTTCAGTATGTTTCTGCCTGAGTAATGGTAAATGTGTCTCTATGTGCGTTTTTCTCCTCATTTTTTCTCAAGAATGATGTTCCAAGTTTGTAGTTCTTCCAAAAAAAAAAAAAAAAAAAGTATAAAGCACTTACACCTCATGTCTGTCTGTCTTTTTCCCTCCCTCTTTTTTATCCTCTAGCAACAGCTGAATCATCAAGACAAGAAGGTTAGTGTTTATTGCCATAGACTTTTTCCCTTGGTTTATAACTTGACGTAGAATTACAAAATTCCTATTTTTTTATTGATTAAAATAATTTCATTTAAATCATCAAATAATAAATATAAAAAAATATATATAAATGTGTGTGTGTATATGTGTGTGTGTGTATGTGTGTGTATATATATATATATATATATATATATATATATATATAAACATGATATATGAAGAGTTCAGATGCAAGAGTCTCTAAGTGCCGTCTGAAAATTTATTTTCTAAAAGGATCAGGCTCCTATATTTATGTTCAATTTCACTTCGATTGCATAGAAAAGGACCTATACATTGCAATTAGAGTAAAAGAACCTAAACATAGGAGCCTTTAAGACTCTTCATATACATATATACGTATGTGTATGTATGTATGTATGTATGTATATGTAATTTATATGTAAATTTATTTTTATCATGGTTTTAATTTTTTATGACCACTACAAACAGAATTAAGTGTATTTTTATTCATAAGAAACTGCATTATTAGTTTTGAGGAGACCTAAAAGATGCTACATAATTACGTGAATGTTGGGTAAAAAACTTTTTTTTTTCCTTTGTATATGTGTTTTTGCATTATATTTATTTATTTGTTTGTCTGTTTGTTTGTTTGTTTTTTTTACTTTTTCTGATTATTATAGCCACAGAGAGACCGTCACACAGCAGCGCTGTCCATCTGATGACAGTCGGACGACTTTCTCTCCTCCTTATCTTCTTCGTGTTGCCTTATTTTCTCTAATATCTCTTCTTAAAACTTAAAACCTAAAAACAAGTGCTCTGTTGCGGCAGATATTCCTCCATAACCAGTTGCATTACAGTAAATGCTTGTTCTACTTCTGTGGATTACACACACACACACACACACACACACACACACACACACACAGATCGTCAGACTCGCTCTCTTTCTCGTACTCCTTTGCTCTGTCATTTTTGTCACGCTATTAATCTCCATCCCTCCATTTCCTTTCTGGCAGTCTCTCTCTCTCCGTCCACTCTCAGTGGCTTCTTACTCCTGTCTGCTCTGATGAAAGTTCACTCTGTAACAGAGCGACACTAATCTACCTTCAAAGAGCTTATCTTGCTGTTCATTTTCTTTTAATCCATCTGTCCTTAAGAGTCAGACATTCCTTTACAAGCCCCTGCTCCCCCCTCTGTCCTACTGTACAACAAACTGAGCCAAAGACGAGGAGGATGAAGCTCCCGCTTCTGCTGTTTGTACTACTGAGTGGAAGATCAGGGACAGAGTGACCATTCATACATGTGATCACTAACATATCCAATGAGCAACAACTTTTTTTTTTTTCTTTGAAAAAGGAATACATTGAAACCAAAGCCAGACCACAGCATTTAAAAATGATTTTGCTGTATTGACTTTAAGCAACCTGGCAGAACTCTGGAATATCCTGGAATTTTTGTGTCTTGAAATTCCTTCAGATTTATTTGAAATTTGGAATTTGTGTGACTGAGTGACGGCCTGTCTGGACCACACAGGAAGAGAAAGAACTACTTCCTGTTCATCACTTATGGGGCATGATCAGTCATTTCCCAGTATGGACTCCTCTGATTGGTCTGCGTGTTTGTGTTTAATAAGGCACTTAAATCAGGTTCATACAACATCATCATTTGTTTGTATTTTCACTTTATTATTTGGGTATGTCAGTTATATGTAACGAAAGTTCTCATTTTGTTTAACTTGATGAGGGAATATGCTAAATAATTTTTAATGATCCATAACCATAAGCGATCTGTTTTTTTGTTTGTTTGTTTGTTTTTCAGATAGTAAGCAATCCATAAGTATTTTTTTTTTCAGATAGTCTGAAATAATGCATTGATTATAGAGAAAACAATATCCTTAGTATTGTTTAATTTATTTTTTAACCATTTGTATCATTTTTAAAGGAATTCTTAAGATATTTTATTTAACTGTAAATTTGAACATGGAATATTCATATTATCAGGAAAATAATTTAAAAAACAATATTGTTTTGATGCTTATCTAATATAGATATAAGAATAATTTGTTTTCTCACATAATTATTGATCCTCTTATTGGAATGCAAGAGAATCAAAATAGCCCAAAATAAGAAAAACTGGAAATTTTTCTATTTAAATGATTTAAGTATTTTTCGGATGTGTTTTTTGTTTTTTTTTAATGATTGTTTAATTTTTTTTTTTTTTTTAAATTCACTTCTAATAATAGTGAAGTCATTTTTTCCACTTTGTAAGTTTTAGAATGTTAATACGTATTCTGTGGTAATGATAAATGTTTTTGTTTCTCTAGTTTCTGATGGTTTTCTGTTAACTTCATATTTTCAGATGCAAATCATGTCTGCCAAAACAGAACAATCAGTTTACAGACTTTTTAAATATAGTTTTTAGTATGTAGGAATGTCATTTTTGTTGTAATTTGAGTGTTTCACATTTTTGTGAAGTGATCAGGATCTTCTGTGAAGAACTTTTGTCATAGCCATTTTTCCACGGCAAAATGAGCTACAAAAATAAAAGATAATGCTTTTCAGACTGTTGTTTTTACAGTGTAAATTCCTGTTTCATGTGTTATTTGAAGGTGGAAGTCAGCTCCTGTTTATTTTTAGGTTTTTCTTTATTCATGTGTGGCCAAGCTGTTTTTATCTGATGATCTAATTTGAAATTCCCGTCATTATTTTGATTAGTGAATAACAGATTAATAGGAGAGCAGATTCATTTCTGCTGTAATAATTATTGTAAATATATTGCAAGTCACAATCTTCAGAAATGTTTTGACCTTCAGTGCATATCAGGTCTGTTTGTCTCCTCTAGATGGCAGCTGTTCCACACGGAGCCGTAGAAACGCTGTTTAAGAAACTCTGTTCATGTGGACAGTCACAAAAGAGAAGGTGTGCAGTGTTGTGAGTCACTACGAATAATTCCTCACTGAAACAAACAAACAAACCCCCCCCCCAAAAACAAAAACACTTCCAACTGAACCAAGAAATTACGTAAGGTCTTTGTGTAATTATATAGATCTACAACTACGGAAATAACGTTTGTTAATTTTGGACATTACAGTTCTATATTAATTTTCTAAGCAGTGTTGTGAATATCCTATCCCACATATGTGGCTACTATACACCCTATGTGTTCCTGACACTTGTTGCCATGATTGACAAAATATAGGATTTATTGCTTCTGGATTTATATTTCATTTTTATACTTTTGAGCTGCTTTGTTCATTCGCTTTACAAAAACCATTGATTTAAGCTACTTTTACTGGCTTTGGCCACGCCTTACTTAGTAAACCGAAACTGGAAAGTCACGCGATATGCACGAGAACGAACGCGACATGAGCACGCGTTTACCACAGTAAAACACAGTACTCAAAACAATGTTTCCTAGCAACGACAACCGCGCTACAATCTGAGAACAGAAAACAAAACAGTTACAAACTGCTGTCCTCTTCTGCTGCTCGACTGCTGCTTCTAACAAGTGCTTGCAACTTGTTAGAAGGTTGGATAAACCTTTTAAAAAGTCTAGCCTACCTATTTTTATACCATTTCTTTTTATTATAGATACACTTGGTATAAACATCAAGTAAAAAGTACAGAAAATGCTTTTCAATTTTTTTTTTTTTATTGCTATGAAAATTCTATTCACAATCCTCTTGGAGCCAATAACTGTTAGGACAGTAAACACAACCAAACCCTTCTTTGCAGTAACTTCTGAGTGAAATTTGGCACTGTGGAAATGTGATGGACTGCACAAGAACTGTAGTTACATTATTTACATTACATGTATTTACAATACATTTTCAAAAAGTGATATTAAACTGAATGCAATGGATAATTATTTACAACATTAAAGGGTAGAGCTTGATGGAGACATCCTCTTATCGCTAAATAACTTAACTGAAGACCACACAACACAAGATTAAACAGTAACAGAAAAATAGTACAAAATGATACAGATATCTAGAGAGACATGCTTATTTCCTCTTGTAGTGACCTACGTCCTTTCATATTATCTGCTTTTATTTCCAACAAATTTCTTAATATTTGTATGAACATAAAAAGATTCAACATTTTCACAGGCATTTGTTGAACAGAACTGAACTAATCACTTAAAAATCAGGGTCATCTAAAAAACTGCAGAATGTTGTGTGGCCACCAACTGCAATCTGCAGTGCATCTCATCCTTATGGACTGGACCAGTTCTTTGCCAGTTCTTGCTGTGAGATGTTTCCTCACTCTTCCACCAAGGCTCTTGCAAGTTTTCAACTGGGGGACACATGGTTTTCAACTGCAAGGACAGTCAGCTCAGCTGTCCTTCCAGTCTCCCTGTTGTGCTGTCTTAAGCCTGGAATACACTGCACAATTCTTGGCCTGATTTTCCACTGATTTACAGTTTGGAGAAATTGATGCTAGTTGCTGAAAGTCAGAGCCAGTCTGCAGATTAGAGATGACAGATTCCATAGAAAATTGATGGTCTCAGACTCTGATTTTACCTAGTTGGAACATGTTTGACATTTTCAGCCAATTTTAGAATACATCGTTTTTATTTGTCAATCGTCTCCTAGCAATAAGCCGCACATTTCTGCATGAGTTTGTTGTGATCGGAATGACTTCGAAGTCTTGTAGTGTATGATGGCCAGTTCTCCTCTGTCTACGAAGGAACTTACAAACTCGGTAAGTGTATGATGCCTAGTGTTTTAAAAATCTGTTCAGATTTTAAATACCGTGTAGTGTATTCCAGCCTTTAGGCATCTTACATTACGTACACAGCAGGACTATGACACGTCCACTTTACTCTCCTAAGCTGTTTGGTATTTCAGCTGTTATAAGCTTGTTTAATTATTTAGGTAGAGCATTTTCAGTTTTAATCATATAGTCATCTCCATCCTAACCATCCATCCCATGTATCATGTCTAGGCCTACTTCATTTTCTCCAAACCCCACCTACTTTTGCTGAAAGAGCAATTCCTGATTGGAAATTAAAATTGTTTATTTTTTTCTTTAGAATGACATATTTGTCAGCATTCATGTAGACTGTAATGCATTTTCTATGATGGCATACATCAACCACAGATTGTTCCAAACCTTTCTTTAGGTGACAGGCTAGGTGTTTCAGAGCCATTGTCAAAAGAGTCGATGTAAGTGGGCAGCCTTTTCTAAGCTCTTTATATTGGCCATTGTTCGGAAGTAGGTTTTCCACAATCCTGAAGTCACGAGGGGGTGATGGATGGATGTGCTTCAGTGATTTCAAAGCTTGTTTTAAAAAATCCCTTTTGATTGTTTCAGGCGTCCTGCAAAGACTAACAACAATGAAAAGTTTGTAACTGCTTTTCATTGGTTTACTTTTAAATGAGGGCTGAAGAAATTTTTCCAGTCGCCTGACAAGTATAGTGGCAAGTATCATGTAATCTGCTCTAAAGTGGTGCCTTCCGTTTTCTATCACGCTGTCAGTGAAGCCCTTTGGAATTCCTTCTGTAACCATTTGGTTAAAAAGCTCTTTAAGTTCTTGTGATTTTTGCTCTTTGTTAATCTTAAAGGTTTCCACATTGTCCCCTAGTGGGGTTTCATATTCTACAAGAGACATTAAAGCTTTCAAAACTTCAGCTTCACTGATTTCACCTGCTCTCCTCTTATAAGGCCTCTTTCGGAAGACCATATTTTTGAGACTACTAGAACAAGCTACCTGGTCTTTTGAGCGAACGGTTGTAGTGTACTCTGGGTTTGGCCAACACACACTCAGAACTACAGGGAGGTGATCTGAAATATCCCTTTGAACTTGGCAGATTTCACAGCTCTCAGCAAGCCACACATCATTTCGTGGCATGAAGACCATGTCTAGTCTTGATGCACCCCTCTGCATTTTCTTCTGACTTGATGTTTTTTGCTTTTTTTGTTTGGAAGGTTTCCATGGAAGACGAGTAAATGAATCTCTCTTACAAGAATTCTTAAGTCCCCAGACGTCTACAAGCATTAAAGATGAGATGAATTCCTCCAGATAAGGTCTAAGGGGCTCTGCATGTCCAGTTGGATACTCCCGGTCAAGATCTGTGTTTAGAACTGTATTGAAATCCCCTGCAACTATCAAGACACCTCTGGCAGTCTGACAAAGATACTCAGAAAGACACTGCAAGACTTTGTGTTCTTTTGCATGGTTATATACATTCACTAGAGTGAAGCATTTACTGTATAATTTGCAGATAAGTACAATATAGCTGCCTGTGGGTTCTATATCATGTTTTATGTGCTCAAAAGGCAATTCATTTTTTATCAGTATTGCAACACCTTTGCTACGTGGATGATGAACACTGTAAAATGATTTCCAACCACCAAAGTCTTCAACATGGCTAACATCATTGTTACCTATATGTGTCTCTTGAAGAAACGCAACAGATGCTTGTAGTTCATTCAGCCTTTGACCAATCTTGTTTTTTTTCTGTTCTAAATCATTAGTGTCTCTAATTCCACAAGTGTTCCATGTGACGAGTTTCAAAGTTCCAGCCATAGTCTCTAAATGAAAACAAAAACAAAGAAACAAACAAAAAAAGATTACAGTTAGAACATATTTTAATTTATAAAAATCATAAGTTTCATTATTTGTAAGACAATCCAGAAAAGTAAATGTTTCATTTAAGTGTGTAGACTATAGCATTGTCCAACACAGCACACAGAATATAATAAATCATAAGTTACCTAAATATTGTCTAATACATGGAAGTATATATACAGTAGTCAACATTTGAAGCGGATCATCAAAAAAGTTCAAAGTTTTTCTAAGACAAGAAAGCATTTTGGTTTTAGGACAACTTTGATGAAAGGTTTTGATCCACTTCAGATGTTGACTAGTGTATGTGTATGTGTATATATATATATATATATATATATAAATATATATGTAAGGTTTTCAAGCTGAAGTTGAAAGCCGCTCCAACTATGCCACTGGTAGTCTGAAAAGATTTTGTTTAAAGTTTTTAATGATTTAAACAATATTATTAAAGTTTTTTCCCTTTTCTGATGTGAGAAAATTCAAAATGATTTGATCAGTTCCATGCATTCTCATCACAGTTAACTGTGGAATATTTAAAACTCACTAAAGAATGAAATTTATGATGTCTAAAGTTCAAAATAAACCCTCTTAAATGCCAAAAGCAAACAACAAAATGTGCAATAACATGTTACCTATTTATTAATAAGTAATAATCAACAAATAATAAAAAAACTGCAAGTAACATTGAATCGAACACGAAATTTTAAAGTAAAAAGACTGAAATAGTATTTACTTGTAAAACATACTCAGATCATATTCATTTTATTTCCTTCATTTATAATCAATTTTGAGTCTAATCTACAGATTGAGTAGGCTACTGCTAAAATTACCCACAAAATTTTAATGAACAGTCAAATACTGCTCTTGAATCTACATTTAAATTCTGAGTACAATATCTCTATATAGCCCATGTATACATACAATATAAAATATATCAAACTCACCTTTCTGATGTTGAGTGGTTGTGAGAAACTCAAGATTATTTTTGAAGTATATATGGTAGCTGATGACAAGAGTGAGTGATGATTCATATTAGTATCGTAGAAAATAAGTTTCCACTCCTTAAGTAAAATTACATGAGTCATGCTGGAATGAAGCATGACTGAAATATTTAAGCATTCTGAAATATGACCCCAATAAAGTGAAAAGATATGACATTTTGTACTTTGCATGGGAATTTGTGGACAACAACACCCATTCCTAATAGGTATAGCTATTCCTGTAATTCAAGTAATGAAAACAAACAGAGATTGATAGAGAGAAAATAAATCTGATTCAGAATAAGAACAATGTATAACATTAGCATTGATTTTCTCTAACTAAAACCTATTCAACCTTTGCACTTCTAGTATGTGCGTTTATAAGCTTGAGACAGCTCTGTAGAATGTTATCATAATAGATTACAGTTGTAATAGAGCAATTGTAAGTTCTTTTAAACTGTAATTATGATGTAAAATTGTGATGTTTAACTTATAACAGTTGTAATAAAATGGATGTGAGTGCGTTTTAGTCACACGTATTATATACTATATTCAAATAAAGTCAAGTCACCTTTATTTATATAGCGCTTTTAACAATACAGATTGTGTCAAAGCAACTTTCCAATATCAAAATAGGAAAATAGTGTGTCAATAATGTAAAATGACAAGATTAAACACTCAATTTTCAGTTAAAGGCATTTCATTATTGAATTCAGTGATGTCATCGTCCAGCTCAGTTCAGTTTAAATAGTATCTGTGCAATCAAGTCGACGATATCGCTGGAAATGAAGTGTCCCCAACTAAGCAAGCCAGAGGCGACAGCGGCAAGGAACCAAAACTCCATCGGTGACAGAATGGAGAAAAAACCTTGGGAGAAACCAGGCTCAGTCGGGAGGCCAGTTCTCCTCTGGCCAGACGAATCAGCAGTTTAATTCCAACTGCAGCAAAGTCAGATTGTGTAAAGGGCTCATCTGGTTCCCGAGGTCTTGTCCCGATGGCCATCTAGGTGACGAGGTCTTCACTGGGGATCTGTCTCTGGGGCTCATCTAGGTGTGATTTCCGCTGACGTTCAGGGCTGTAGAGGTCATCTCTAGGTGCTGATCCACCATCTAAACTGGACACAGACTGGATCGGGTGGCTACGGTGATCTCGGAATAAGAAAGAAACAGACTAATATTAGTGTAGATGCCATTCTTCTTACGATTAACAAGTACATCGGGTGTTATGGGAAGTGTTCCCGGTTCTGGTTGACCTAATTAATGCAGCCTAACAATCCTTTAACAGATTTGAATATTAGAAGCGTATTAGTGTGTTATGTGTACGCCAGGTTAAAGAGATGGGTCTTTAATCTAGATTTAAACTGACAGAGTGTGTCTGCCTCCCGCACAGTGTTAGGCCTAGATTGTTCCAGAGTTTGGGCGCTAAATAAGAAAAGGATCTGCCGCCCACAGTTGATTTTGATATTCTAGGTATTTTCAAATACCTAGAATGTATAAGACTTAAGGTCTCTGCACACTGAGTCCGAAATTTTCGCGCGTTAAGAAATAAATACGACCTCACGTTGTGTCAATCACGTTTGCACACTGCCTCCGAAACTTTCGTCCGTCCAAAAAAAATCGGATCAGGTTCGATTTTCTGCGTTTTCGCATCCGTTGCATGCATTTTGATAGGAAAGGACGGGGAATACGAAAAAACGGAAAAACGCATGCGAAAATTTCGGACTCAGTGTGCAATGGCCTTTACACTGACTTGAATGTAGATACTCTCAATATTAATTGAATTGTTTTATTTAAAGGAACCATCAAATATCCGATAATTTTTTTTTTTTTTTTTTTACAAATATATATATATGCTAATGATATATATATTAATTTCATACTTTTTCCCCCCAATGGTATCTTATAAATATATAAACCATTTAATTAGTTTTTTCCCCTCCATCCAGTCTTTCTGATTTTGTAGTTAGAGGTTAATTGAGCTACATTTGAGTCTATAGGGTATAGGGGAAGAAGCCCCCATAAAAGCAGTGCTCACTTACAAATTTGTCCCCAATTTGCTCACACACACACACACACACAAACACAAACACACCAACACACCTGTCCCATAATACTTTCTCTCAAAACTACTTCATCCTGAAGTTGAGGTAAGCTAAAGTTAACATCTTTAACATTTTCAAGCAACCTAATAGGCCTATTTTGGGGCAAGATGTCCCTGGGGGCCTTTTGCCCTATTTTGAGGGGGTCATTTTACTCCAGGCCAAGCAGAGTACTACTTTACCTTTACTCATCTCATCTTACTCCGTATGTAGGCTATGTGTAGGCCGTATGTGTGTGTTTTGTGCAGAAAAAAAAATGAACAGATCGTTCTATTTATTTCCATTAATAATGCCATGTCTAACTATTAATTAATAACTATTCTTATTAATTAAACCGTCTGAGAATAAAATAAAAAGGGTAATTGCCTGAAATACAAAGATGATGGTGCTGCTGGTAATCAGAGGTGTAACAGCCGCGCGTCCGTAAGCGAGTCGCTTTATTAGAATACATCGCATCGATTCCTAGACCGCTGACAAATTTCCAGATGGGGGAGATCGATAGTGTGGGATTAAATCTAGCTTGGATATAGAGTAATTTATTGTAATCACCATTTTAAATGTCCAACGTGACTACATCGCACCCGTGAGGTCAGAAACCGCCATTGCATTTCATTTCATTAACTGGGGCGCTGGGTGTCAGTGAACGATCTCCAGACATCAACATGCTTGTTTGCATGAACTGAAGCAATACGTAATCTACAAGTCACTTAAAATAGAATTATTTTAACTAGCTTGTTTTTTTTTATCTAACGTAAAAACTTGGCAGTTGCTGCCACGAATGTGCTAAAACAGAAAAATCGCGCGCACGCTATTACTCACACTTTTCTCGAAGATACAAATCACAAGTCATAATGGTTTACAATAATATGACCAAAATTGATATGAAAAAGAACAAGATATTTTGATACGGTTTTATTATAAATCCTAAATACAGCATATAGTGACATTTCTCACTTTTCTATGCGCACCCAGACACTCCCGTACACAAAGTAAACTACAGATTTTGTCCAAGATCTCTTTCTGATATTTCAGATTCTGTTCCTTCTTCAAAATATACTCAGTTGCACGTCATCCATTGGTCTTCTTTTTTTAAAAAAAGAGAGATTAAGACGTCTAAGAAGTCAGTCATGCCCTTGAGTTGCGTTCCTCCTCCTCATTTTCCAGCTTGTAGGCAGGTTTGTAGCGAGTCACACCTCTCTCGTCCACCACTTTAAGAGATGGATTCCTGCATGTGTTATCCATACTGCCTAAAGAAGTGTATCTATGAGGAAGAGTGATAAGGGCATAAGCAAACCATGAAGATAATCTCATCTGAATAGTAAAGACCAATTGTGAAAAGAAGCATCTCACCCTTTGTCATACAGAATACAGTAGGGCACATATAAAGTTCTGAGGAAAGACCAGATGTCATGATATGTCCATTCCTACAGAAAGGAAAAGAGATGGTGGATATGAAGCAAACATTCAGAAGTAACATGGATCCGGGGTCATTTGTAATTCTGAGAACATGCTGTACTGCCGTGTCTTTTACATAAGCACCACTGATTGGGATGATGGAGTTGCTGTGTAATGATCTTGGAGAGCCTCATTCATCATCATTCACCATCTCTTGGCTGTTTCTGTTGCCAGCTTACATGAGAGTGAGTGGGAGACATGACAGTGATTTACTGACTGTGGAGTCAGTTTAGACACTACAGGAAAGGTGGGAAGATGGGTGAAAACCTTTCAGTATTTTTTTGTTTTTTTGCCTGTTTGTCTCTGTGATTATACATGTGTACACACATATAGTTACATAACTGAATTATAGTATTAAATATACAATAAAATTTAGAACCAAGTTAATTAAGAAAAAAATATTAGGGTTGGATATTGACAGATTTCACAGTTCGATTCAATTTCAATTCAGTTAACATTCCAATTTGATTCAATTCAATTGCTGTAAACTACACAGGGATCTCTTTCAGTTGGTATATTACTATAAAATTTAAGGTTAAAATAAACGGTACCAAATTAAATTTCTATTCGTTTTTTTTAGATATATTAATTAACACTCAAATAAAAATAAAGTTACATATAACCACAACATTCAGAATGAATTTGGCAAATCCGATCATGGTTTCATTTCAGATTGTAAGGGGTGGTTTAAACCTTTTCTAATATGTCTGATAGGACATGTATACACTTGATCGGATTGAAATCAGAAACTGGAAAGTTGTGCAATGATGCAGAAATGCCGTAATGACGCATCGACACATAGAACAAGCTGTTGTTGTTGAATCATAAGTGTCAGAAATGAAATCACAAGTCAATCATGAATCATAAGTGTCAGTCTAATTTTTTTTTTCTACTCATTGTCGGTGAAGTGGTGCAGGACAGTAATGCTGTCCCAACAATCCTTGCTTCGGACTTCTTGTCTTGGGCACAGGAAGGGCTTTACTGCTAGATAAATGTGAGCAGTGCAGTACAAAACTTCATGTGTTTGTCTTCTCCTGAAATATACAAATATTAAGTCTGCTTTTTAAAACAAAGAAAAGAAAAAGATGGCGGCTAGTATGAGCTTCTTAAACCAGCTGGAAAACTCTGTATATTCGTGTAGTGTACGCATGTCAGAAGATCAAATCCAATTTAAAGCTTGTGACATATAAACATGCACAAAAACCCAATCACTTAATTTAGTGCTCAAGTAAACACTATGTTCAGATTCATCAATCTGAATTTTCATTCTGAATGAAACAAAATCTGTCCATGTAATCGTAGCTAGTGATTGAATGACATGATACAGTTTAGTAAGTTGTACTGTTTCTTTCAGCTGATGTTCATTCATGTTTATTTTGAGCTTTAACTTGTAAACATAAGAGATTTTTTTTTAAAATCTAACATTACCATTCAGAAATTCGAAGTCAGTATAATGTAACGTAAATGTTAAAATATTAAGCAGCACAAATATATATTCTTTCCCCCTCACCAGCAGTGGGTTGACCCTCATGTATTCAGGCCAGCCCGGGTCTGTGGGGCAGAGGGGTGTCAGTGTGTGCGAGTAAGGGTCGGTCCGTCTCGTTCCCATCAGAACCGCCTGTAAATCTGGCCTCCTTTCCCGGGCCTCATGCAGAGCCTGCCGAATACTGCCCTCCACCGAGAACAGCTCCAGGTCATATCTATAGAAGAGAGACGAGGAGATGCCAAATAATTACACCTATGGAGCTTTGATAGACACTAATGAATTAATAAGGCCTGGATCCATGCTCAACTCATTATGGTTAAGGAACAGACTCCAGCTGGTTTGTCAGAGGCTGTTACGGCTTACAGATGGCACATCTCCCTTGAAAGTCTCACTCAAGTGATTTGGTTAAGACATTTCACTTACTAACAGTGCCAGATCCCATATCGTATGTGGGTAAACAAGCAGGACTGGTGATTCTAACATTAGTGTAACAGTCGTAAAACTGCTCAAAGTCTGTCTTGAAAACTTCACAATTCAGAAATGTTGTCAAAATAATTGTCTGAATCAGACATGACTAAATCATATGTTTACATATGCTGGCTTCTGATGCAGGCAAAAAGTTCTGGGCGAAATGCCCGAGGATCCAGTCTGTGATTTACATACTCAGGAGAAAAGGATTTTTGTTTCCAGATTTTTGTTATCTCCTACTTTAAATCACTGCAGTACCTACTTTTTTTTTTTTTAAGGCAACTTGTCTTACCTTTTGATTGTATCCTGCAAAAACCTCTCCATTTCTGGAAAAGGAGAGACAATTCGAATATACAGAGCTTTCAATCTGTCTTTACTATCTGGATACCGCCTGAGAGAGAAAGAGAGAGAGAGAGATTTGGATGTATATGAAACTTTACAAGTCTATGCATGCTGTTTCTTTAAAGACAATTGCCTATTAAAAATGGACATTAAATTCAATCACAGCAATGATCTAAATAGTGCCCCAAAGAGTATTTGGACTCTTAAGCCACACTCAACGTATACATTTTCTGCATACATAGAAAATAGCAAATCACATGACATTTGCAAACAAATGATGCAGACTTAAGACAACTTTTTCTGAGCCATTTTTATGCATTAAGGTCTTAAGGTGATCATTAGTGGATGTATAAATTAAAATCAGTTCTCTTCAAGTTCACACAGGTGTTCTAGCAGAATAGAAAAACTCCATCTACATTTCTCCTGCAAATTCAAAATTGTCTGACATTTTTTTTTTAACCTTTTTTGTAAAGGGCATTTGACTTTCTCTGCACGTTCGCTTTGTAAACACTGGGTCTGTACTTCCGTCTACATCACTCATAACCTTTCCAACATAATTACGTAATGCGTGAGGTCGGGCTGGTGCAAGATGAGCATTTGTGGTCAAAAAGTATATAAATTTTTATTGTTTTAAGAAAATTACTGATCATTTCGCTACATAAGACTCTTATTCCTCGACTGGGATCGTGTAGGGCCCTTTGAAGCTCCACTGAAATTACAATTTGGAACTTAAGCCCAT
Source organism: Tor tambroides (assembly GCA_021397915.2). Lineage (NCBI taxonomy): Eukaryota > Metazoa > Chordata > Actinopteri > Cypriniformes > Cyprinidae > Tor > Tor tambroides. The sequence continues at coordinate 27,465 of JAFVLL020008586.1, forward strand.
TGGCTCCCATTGAAGTCCACTATATAGAGAAAAATCCAGGAATGGGTTCCTCAAAAACCTTAATTTCTTTAATTGCGACTGAAGACAGAAAGACATGAACATCTTGGATAACATGGGTGTGAGTAAATTATGAGGAAATTTTGATTCTGGAAGTGAAATTATCCTTTAACTGAATGTGTGAAGACACACTAGCATTTGACAACCAGAAAGTTTTCAAATACTTTAATTTCAAATAATATATCTTATTTGATCACTTAAAACAAACATTTATTTCTGTAATATTTTTGGAAGGTATGCTTGTGCTGTCTTAAAGGGAAAGTTCATTTCATTTACTCATCTTTATGTCATTCCACACATGACTTTACTTCTTTTGTGGCACATAAAAGCATTTATTTTGAAAAATGTCTATTTGTTGTCCGATCAATTAAAGTCGGGTTGTTTTGGTGGAACTAATGAGGGAAAAAGTTATTTTGCATTCAACAAAATAAAGAAAGCCATACAGGTTTGTAACAACAGGAGGATGACGAATTTTAATTTTTTGAGTAAACTATACCTTTAAAAGAACTGCCGCTTGTTTTGATATCATTTATTAAAGACATTAAATACATATGTTAATGTTTATTAATAATACTGTTATATTTATGTTGGCAACCAAACAGTAGCTGGCAGTCATCGACTTCCATTATTTTACTCCATACTATATAAGTCAATGGATACAACAACTGCTTGGTTACCAGCATTCTTGTGTTCAACAGAAGACAGAAACTGGAATAACTAGAGGGTAAGTAAATGATAACAGAATTTTCATTTTTGGGTGAACTATACCTTTAAGTGTGCTTGATACATTTTGAGGTCACTGTATATTGGGGGGACATCTAATGTATAAAAAAAATTAAAATTAAAATTAAAAAAAAAGGGGGGGATACTACGCAAAATTTTGCCAACTGTAATTTAATTTGGTCCATATGCTCTCTTTTCTGTCAAGACCTTGTCTTTACTTTAGACTTTCTTACCGTTTCAGAGCAGCATAATATAAATGCAGTAGAGCTGTGCAGTCCTTGCCACCATTGAAGCCAACACAGATTTCATTAGTCGAGTATATCTCCAGCGCCATCTCAATGGTCCCCAATGCTGCAGCTACTTTCTTCCCCAGCACTGTCTCTGTGAGATATTTGGTATACATGTTTAACAAGGTTCCTCTCAACTGATTTAAACTGAGATTTAAACTGGTAAAGATCAAATACATGTTACTGACACCAACAACCGCACTCAAATATGGTTAAAAAGAAGCTCACCGCTTTTCGAGAGCGCATACACCTCTTCAGCTGCGACTGACACTGGGTCAGTGACGAGAGGAACCACAGATCCTTCGGGCAGCTCTTCTATCAGTTGAGTTCTTGCTTGTTCCACCTCTTCCGAGCTATCAGAGTCCAAAACCAATCGGACACGATGATAATTACTAAGCCAGTCTGGGTAAGAGCCCAGAGAGACACGCTTGCCCCAACCTGCCTGCAGTTTTGTTAGACACTGGGCGATATCAGTCTCATCCGCATTCACAAACACCTCACGGGTGTGAAAGGTGGTACCAGAACTTGAAAACAGATGGGTAAGGCCATTGAAAGACTTCTCCAGCAGAGAGGGGATGCCGGGAAATATGTATACGTTGCGAACACTGACTAGTGGGAAGCGATTTCGCTGGCCTGTCTGAGGGTCTATGCCAAAATTGAGTTTGGCAGAAACGGGAACCATGGCAAGCTTCATTTGGGCACTGTTGGTAGTGACCGGGCCAAAGAACCCCTCTACTAGCTTTGTCAGTTCAGGGTGAGCTTCCAGACCTTCGCCAAATGCCATAGCGACACTCTCAAAAGTGACATCGTCATGGGTGGGACCGATGCCACCAGATGTGATGAGGTGAGTAACGGTGGAGGAAAGCTGTGCCACTTCTTTAGAAATGACTTCCTGGATGTCAGGGACCACAGTGATTCGCTCTACGGTGATGCCAAGCTTGCGAAGTCCCCGGCACAAGAAGGCACTATTAGTGTCAACAGTGTGGCCCTGCAATGTAAGAATATAAACCAAAAGTTTTTAAAATATTGCTTTCTAATGACTCTATAAGAGATAATTAACTGCGCCAAAGTGGAAACCTTACTGCATGTGTCAATGGTTGGAAAACAGGTATACAAAATCCTTATAGAGCCCTCAACGGTCAGAAAAATAACAGCATATACAAGAGAAAGTGTTAACTGTCACTATAATCAACAGCTATTGTAAATTACCTTGAGGATCTCATCTCCTATGATGAGAATAGCTGCTGTGACAGCACCATCTTTCTGCGTGGAGGATGCATTGCAGTTCTGAGCCATTGGGATGATTTGGGCTCCAATTTGCTGAACCCTCTTAGCTACTCTGCTAATCCGAGGCAAAGCCTGCTGCATTCAGCCGAAAATGATGACACAGGAGAAAGGCAAAGAAAGAAAAAGGAAGAGACAGATGGAGAAGGTCTGCTGGAAACAAGCACAAAAGACTGGGCAATAAAACTAGTCTTTATTTTACTTTTAAATCTATAAATTTAAAAAAAAAAAAAAAAGTTTATTTTTAAGACTGAATATTAAACATACCAAAAATGTGGACACAAATCAAAATTTCTCTAGATCTAATCTTCAATACATATTTAAACATGGAACCAAAATTGTGATATGACTCAGTGCTGCAGTTTAATTAAATAAATATAAGCTCTGAATGTTTCAGGGTTTAGCACTGCACTGTGTTCATTTACACACAAGGGTCTCATGATCCTGTGTCTCCAGGGTCTTCATTCAAGGTAAATGCTGCTCCACACAATCTCATCTATGAATTTTTGGATCATTTATAACATGCATTTAAAAACGCAACATGCACCATACAAATTTTCAAACTTGCAATGAGAAGTGCTTCTAAACAGGCAGATGTCAACAAAAGAGAGGCTTTAAGGCTCTCTGTGGTTTTCTATAAAAAAAATTTGAAAATGAAATTTTCAGAACGTTTGAAAATGAATAAATTAAGACCATGATTAAATTAAGACAAAATGTATGTGTATATATATATATATATATATATATATATATATATCACAAAAATTGACAAAATTGTGCACCCCTACAAACGAGCAAGATAATATATTAATGGTTAAGTCAACAGAAGATTTGAGACACTAAAAATAACTTATTGCGAAGTTTTAAAAGTCTTGAAAACAATTCTTCTAAAATAGTTTATTAAGGTGGTTTACAAAGAAACTAAAAGTACGCGCCAGAACAAACTTTAATAACATTCTTGTCGCTGCATAATTATCTAAGTCTAATGATCTGATCTGTTCTAACAAAAACAGCTGGATATTTATAGAAACGTCTAAATTACCTTAAATAAAAACACACGCGTTTGTTAGCTAAATAGTTTGCTTCTCTTACCTGGAAGGCACGTAACTGAATGCTGGGTTTAGTCCAGATTTCGTGGCCAACTAAATGTTATCCAGTGAAGCACTCATCTCATTCAAGAATAAACCAGGCAAATCAATGATTGCATTACATCTGGTCACACTGTACAGTCACCAAGATCTCAAGGTACTGTCACGGTCATATGCACAAAGTCCCGAGTGTTCTGCATGTCGTGAAAGCTATAAGCAAACCAGCCGTAAACATTGATACCAGCTAAATATACTAGCTAATGCAAACGCGTCGCATACATAATACAGATTCGGGATGCTACTTTTTAAAAGCTGTAGTTGATTTGTTATTATTTACTCCAGGTCGAGAACTCACCCTTATTTCGCCAGTTACATATCAGTAAGAATCCTTGGTTGCACTCCTCCTGTCACGTGACATGTCTTGGCCAATCGATGCGAGACGTTGCACTATTTCCTTAACAAACTAACCAATCAGCGTAAAGAGGGCGGGAACTTCCTCGGGAAGTGAAAGCAGATATCCTTTACAAAATTTACAGGTTGATTCTATCTAAATTGTAAATATTACATTTAATTGTACTTAGAACAATTGCTAAACGATTTACGTAAAACCAGCTTCATTTTCTTTTGCAGTTAGTCATATGACCACTTAAAAGCAGCTTTGACAAACACAAAAATATTTCTGACTTAAATTTGTTTTTAATGCAATTTTAATAGGGCGCTATATATTTACTTCGGACCGCACACTAAATACATTGCAGTGCTGCTGGAAATTCTTAATGCAGCACCGGCTGCAGCACCGGTTTCATCTCTGTAACTTTATTTTTTTTTACCTTTAACGTAGGTCGAGCCCTCTGAGATCCTTATCATGTCCATAGGAAATCATGTGATTATGGTAAATTTGTATTGCACACCTACCTCAGTTCTTTGTTGTACAAACAGCTTAGGTACAGCTGTTGAATTCAAGCGTCTTTTATTTCCTTTTGCTACACTGAAATCAGATGGTGAAAAATGTTGGCTGCACACCCTCAATCCACGGATAGACTGAATTGGTGATCCGGTATCTCGATGAAGGGCGATCAGCCACAGTTTCAATCTTTCTGGATCGTGCAGGGGCATTGTGTGAAAAGTCAAACTTTCCTCTTGCACTGATGCCCACTGACGGAGTCTCACAGGTTTCTCTTGGTTGAAGCATACAGGATAAGCACACACGCGCACCATTTTGAAAAAATCCACCGCCACGAGAGACCAGTAAAGTTTGCGTGCACTTTCTTCTGTGTTGTGAATAGAGCTGTTCAGTTTGTAGTCCTCAACTCAATCCCGGAAGAGAACTAGCAGATTCGAACCATGGGTTCCCTGGTGATGGGCGCATTCGAAACACTGCTTCGTGAAGCTTTAGAACCTTTGAGAATCATTTGTTTCGAACCAGTGATTTGGAGCGTGTTTCAAACTGCCAAAGTCACGTAATGTCAATAAATGAGGCTTCGTTACGTCGTAACTGTTTAGAAACGTTTTGAAATTTTAATGTTTCGCCATGTTTCATAAATTTGTACAGATTTCAATGACACTTTTGTATTAGTCTTTTATTGACCTGGTTAACCAAGCTCCCCATAAAACAAACAAAACAAGCCCTACAGTTTAATAAATTTACACATATTACACAAACTGTTAAATTAAATTATGTTAAATAATTAATGTTAAATAATTAATGCTGTTAAATTATTTGTTAATTGCATACTTCGGAAATAATTTTGTTAATTTCAAAATTAATTTATGCATGTTTGGGTTGAGTTTTTGTTGCGTTTACACAGTTTTGACCAGCAGGGGTCACCAGCGTGTTGGCGTTTCGAGCGCTTCAGTGGGTATTATGATTCATCTTAATCATGGTTCGAATCTTTTGAAATGGTTGAACATATTCAGTCACTGATTTGTTTAGTGGCCCATTCCGCAGGTTATATCAGTAGGTGGCGGCTTGAGGGTGACTTATTTGATGTTATGAATCAGTCTTTATGATATTATTCATATCAACTATTTCTTAAAACACAGATTTAACAGGGCTTATTATAATTTTGTTAAATCAAGCTGATTCCAAAAGGAGCATTTGAGCATCATATGCGTTTCCTAGTAACTAACAGACTCTAGTTTCCTAGTTCCTAGTAAAGCAAAATAAGCAGATTTATAATTTTCTCAATTTTGTTAACAGCTGGCCATGATTTATATCAAGCTACATTTAGCTAAACTTTAGCATTGTTCAAATAGCCTACTGTATTTTTGTATTTAACGCATATTGAATTTATTTATTGCACAATATAGTGCAGACCCCTGCAGTAGGCTAGTACTGCACATGCACACCCCCTGTTGAAGACCACTGACCTAGATAATTCAGTTTCTTTTCTTGAAAAAAAGTGCTACTGCGAATATTTTTCAGATTCAAAACACACAATGTGCTTGTTCCTTCAGATTTAACCTATGAAATGGGTTAAATCTGAGTGAAAGCCTACATTCAAATTCTGTTTGCTAGTGCTTTATAGGCATGACTTACCGTATAGAGTACGAGGCCTATGGACCACTTTTACGATACATTATTTGTGATTTGACTGTTTTGAGGCTTGACATATGTGACCCTGGACCACAAAACCAGTCGGGTCCATTTTTTGAAAATGAGATTGATACCTCATCTGAAAGCTGAATAAATAAGCTTTCCATTGATGTATGGTTTGTTAGGATAGGACAATATTTGGATGAATTACAACTAGCCTATTTGAAAATCTGGAATCTGAGGGTGCAAAAATAAATCTAAATATTGAGAAAATCGCCTTTAAAGTTGTCCAAATGAAGTTCTTAGCCATGCATATTACTGATCAAAAATGAAGTTTTTATATATTTACGGTAGGAAATTTACAAAATATCTTCATGGAACACGATCTTTACTTAATATCTTAATGTTTTTGGCATAAAAGAAAAATCAATAATTTTGACCCATACAATGTCTTGTTGGCTATTGCTACAAAATATACCCCAGCGACTTAAGACTGGTTTTGTGGTCCAGGGTCACATATTTAGTCACAATTCCTTATCATTACATGCATGAAACCAAAATGGACATTCCTTTTTCATTTTTGTTCCACAGAATAAATAAAGTCATGAGGCTAAATCAGGAGAGCTTTAATTCTGGACAAATTATGTAATAACTGGAGTTTGCTGGTTGGCATGAAATCTAAAATTATTTGAGTTTTAATATAAAAGAAAGAAAGAAACTTGCACTGTCCTTAAACTCGCTTCATGTTATTGTTAACTGTGATTAAAACAGTAGCCTATTTGTTTTAGGTAAGTAATAATTTCAAGTAGTTTCCTTGTCAGTAAAGACCATAAACGCCCGGGAAAGTCCATGAATGAGTTCATAATTCCTGTTTAAGGAAAATTCGTTTCTTGTTATCGCAGAAGAAAAAAAAAAGAAAAACAGGTCAAGGGCGCGCGCTGAGAGAACCAGGTGCGTGCGCTCTCGTGGACGCCAAACCACATGATACAAGCAGCCATCCGATCGCGGAAGTGCGACTTTTTTTGGACTGTGGAAGAGGGGGGGTAGACTGGGGGAGGAAAGGAAGGCAGAGCCGAAAAGAAAAGTTTCATGACATTACTCGTACTCGACGTGTAAATGAGCCTGGCGAGACCAGTGCTTTATTTCATGTCTGGACCGTCTTTTGTTCCTCAAATGTGATATTTTCAGCAGTTGATCTGAACAGTGTTGAGGAGAGCAGGACCGGAATCGAGGGGCCGAGAGGAGAGGAAGCGAGCGGGTAAGTTCAGGCAAAAGTTGACCACAGTCATGACTGTACGATCCGGGACAGGAATCCATACTGCTCCGTATTGGAACGTGCTCGGATGCGTGTGTTTGGCGAAATCCAGCAGTTTCAACTTGTTACAGCCTCTCAGGTTTTGAGTCTGACTTGAGGGTTTAACGTTACTTTTGTTTCAGCAGCCTTTCTGTTTTAAACATCGTCCGTTCTATGGCCTGCACTGACCATTTTTTTTTTGTTGGCATTGAGCAAAATTTTGTCTCATTATTACCCAGCGTGCATACTGTAAGCCCACATGAGAGCTTTTCAAGAAACGAGATTCGTTGTAATTTTTCAAGGCAGTGTAAGTTTTATCTTTACATGATAGCCTACAAAGTGCGAGTACTTAATATTTGCCTTTATGCTTATTATGTTATTGAAATCGACCGATATTATGTTTTTCATGACTTAAACGTGTCAAATAACTGATATGTAGGACCAAATTATATTGTTAATACTGCTTTTTGACACAAATAATCATTTGACTACAACATTGAAAACATAACACACATTATAAATATTTTATTTCAATAATAATAGTGATAAAATATGATTAATAATAGTAATTAAATTATTTTCTAAATTATATTAATTATAATTAAATGATTATAAATTATTATTATCATTATTTTAGCACCTTTTATGCGAAGTGTTTCTAACTTTTTAAGACTTTTAGCCTGTCTAACTCACTGTTAGAGACTCAGTCAGCAAATGGTTTCATTATCGGTAGATTTGATATTAATCTTAAAAACACAAAAATTGTGCTCATTATTATGTAAAATTGAGCTGATTCCAAAAGTAACTGTTAAAGAACTGATTAACCATTTAAGTGGGAGTATTTTAGAAATATTTGTGAAACCGATTATCAGTCTATCTGTATTATGTTGTATTGTTACAGTGATGCAAATGTAAATAATCTCTTCTTGTTGTGAAAAGCAGTTGTCCTCAACATTAGGGCCATTTATCATGGACTGATCTCGCCAGCTGCGAATCCTACACCAGCATGAGCTCTTATCTGCTGCATGAGCAGCTGTCACAGACATTTGGAGCAACTCAGTCCAACACGAGGGACGAGGCTATGTGTTCCTATCAGATTCAGACGTCTAGCTGTGACATTAGACCCCAAAACTGTACACGATCTCTAGATCGTACAGTTATTTATGAAACAATGCCTGTGATGTCAGTCTCAGGAAACTGATTCAGTAGTTTTGTTGCTGATGGAATTGTGTTTAAGATGAGCCATTCTTGACGGCCTCTATTTCATATTACATGAGAATATCCAAGCCAACTGGTCTCTTTCCATCATATTTTGTGTCATGTCCATGTGCTTATATTGGGAAGAGCTCTTTGAGCCTTGATTTGACTTTTTATGGTCTAATTTGGGCTTCAGTGATAGAAGCTGTGGGATAGTTAAAATTTAAATCATTCATTGACTTGTAATTTATGAGTTAGAAGGTCAGTTACTTCAAAATCAGAACTAGGTGATTGTGTTTTTCCCCTTCTTAGATCATTATATTTGAAGAAGAATGATTGACAGTAGCGCCATGACAAAGCCAAACAGGATTTATGACGAACTGACAGGCTTGCTTTATTGTAACTCTCTCTTTTTCTCTTTTCTTCTAAGTAGATATGTTATCAGGTTCCCTGCAGATGACACTAACTGGTGAAGGAAGCTCTAGATGGCTCACAATTTCACCTGATTAGAAGCAGGACGAACAGGCTGACTGGAAATTATTACTGCTAAATTGACTCTTTAAGACAGCCTGATATCACAGTGACACACACCTGCTCAATCTCAGATGAAAAATCGAGTGCTCAGAAAAGACATTTTTGTTTCTGAGGTGTATCGATCTGTCTGAGGCATCAGACAGGCTTCTGAACCTGTCAAAACAGAGGAGACTCTTATATAATCCCTTTTGAGGCCTCTTCCAGACTGCTTCCATTTTGAGAACTTCAGTTGGAAGTATTTCAAATGATTTTGCTTTTGTGATAAATAATTACCTATTGAATGATGTTTGCCCAGTGAATTGCAATCAGGACAGATTTATGTTAGAATGGATTCATTCTGTTTGTATTTCATAACTAAGGCCCAATGCGTGTTTGGTTTTTGGTGATGTTATTGATGTTTTCCACTGTCTGGCTTCCTATCAAGTTTAAAAACACGCCACTTTGAGCTACTGTCCCAAACTTCCCATCTAGTCTCTGAGGAGCACTCGACAGGATATCGTGTTCCTGTGCTATCAGAATGTCCTACTGAGTAGTTTGTATTTTTGATAGCCCAGATGACGCATAATTTTGCTAGGCAACAGAGAAATATAATTTGTCTGGTCAAGTTGACTGCTTAAACATGTTTCCAGATCTAGTCCTTTACCCCGGGCAGGACGTCAAATGGGTTTTTCCATGGGTTTCAGATTCAGCTGTGGCATATCTGAAGCGGTATTCACCACTGAAGGCAGCAGCTTCGTCCCAGCCTGCCCTCTGTCTCCTGTCATGAGGCTCCAGTGTTGTCATCCTGAAGGTTTCTTTAGGAAGATACCTTTGTGCAGATGTTGAGTGAGAACTTTGGCCAGAACTAGAACAACTACAGCAGCAGTGACGTGTAGGTGGTCAACTCTTGAGTCAACAGGATGTTGGTTAGGTTTGCAACAAAGCGAGTAGTTCAGCTGCATGTAGAAGAGCGTGGTCAGATAGTGAAGCCACATGGACGATATAAAGCGATAATTAAAAAAAAGTCGTGCTCTACATGTGGTGTGTAGTTGAAATGTCATGCTTTTATTACACATAGACCTCATGCAGCATGCATTGTCTTTTGTTTCTCTCTCTTCCTCTCTTTCTCACCACTTGATTGGTTGTCTTGTACCCATAAAAGTAGGGAGGGGGCATTTCCTGTTCAATTCTGACCATGTTCTGTGTTTCCTTCAACAGACGCGCACACACACACACACACAGACACAGACACAGACACAGAATAGCTTAAAATTGGTAATTAAATAATAGAATACTGATATATTGTGCATTTCTAGTCTTTTTGATGCACATCTTGGATTTTATTTGGTAAATCATCACCATCATAGTTTATGGACAGAATTCCTCCACTTCAAGTACGTGTATGGTTTTTTTTTTTTCATACATTTTGGAAATTTCATTTGCACCTTGTTCTTTTCATGATATTTATTTTGTGCAAATATTCCCAAATTTGCATAAAAATGTGACCAGAAATCAGCTTCTGACACAGTATAGATACAGCCACATTCTTTGTATATAACTGATTCATCTGGCTCTTTATGAGCCACAAGCAGGTAGTAAATAGACCAAAGGTTCTCTCCAGTCTGTCTGTCTCCCTTCATGTCTGGCACCTTAGTCTGCCTGTCTCTTTACAGGACATCTTGTCTCTTCACGTTAACACCCTGTCTCTGATTTGACATGTTTTGTTGTGGAGGAAGTGATGATTTTTTTCAGTTTTTCCCAAAATTTCTCAAACTTCAAACTACTCGTCGCTTCAGAAAATGAAGGTCAACTGTGTAGGCCTCTAAATCCTTTGCCTTTAAAGAGTATTTCACCCAAAAATGACAAATTTGTCATTATTTACACACCCCTATATTATTCCAGCCCTGTATTGTGGATGGTGATTACTCAAGTTCTAAAAAGTTCATAAAATTCTGTATTATGAGTCTTCTGAAGCTCCATAATTGCTTTATGAGATGAACAGACTCACTGATAATCTTCCCCCGTGACACAGCTGTCAAATATTTTATGAAAGAAAGAAAATAATACAGGCTCAGAATGACATGAGGATGAGTAAATGATGACTATGTTCATTTTTACGTGAACTGTCACTTTAAAAGTCAGTCCTAAATTTTATTGTGTGAGGAGTGTTACATGACCTCTGACCTTTTCCAGCGGTGGGACCTTCTCTAAGATCACACACATCCTGGTCCATCCTGGTGAGCTGTTTGTGGTTCCTGTGAACTTTTTACCTCCTACGATGCTATTGCCTTTTGTCCAAATGGTCTCGCTCTGAGTAAACCCACACATGGCATACCCACTGCAAGAGACACGCAAGCTGTTTCTCAAATCCTGCACTTGTGTCCCTGACGCCTAGGCATTTGGAAATGCGAGCTCGCAAATGTTTTCCCTAGTTGAGATTTTGACAAGCATGCAGGGATGATTATGAGTTAAAATGCTGGAGACTTTGACCTACTTTGTGAAATCAGTCTGTGTTTTGTTGCTCGTTTTAGCATGTGGTTAGTCTAAGGTCAATCCCACATTAGTTCTATTGTAGTGCCACATTATTTCTGCTTGTAGGTTTAATGACACATATTATTAAAATATACTTTGGTACTTATTATTTGAAGTTTTTCTTGACTGTATATAAACACATTGGTCGCTCAGGATTTACACATTTTTAATGAAAGATGATGAGTTGCAGTGAGTCTTTTGCATAGACCGAAATAAAAGATCTAGAAATTAACATATTTATTTAGCAAAGACACATTAAATTGACCAAAAGTCGCATTTATAATGTTACAAAATATTTCTATTTCAAATAAATGCTGTTCTTTTGAAGTTTCTATTTGTCAAATGATCCTGAAAGCAAAATGTATCACTATTTCAGCCAAAATATTAAGCAGCACAACTATTTTCAACATTGATGATGATGATAATAATAATAAATGTTTCTTAGGCACCAAATCATTTCAGTGATTTCTGAAGGATCACGTGACACTGAAGATTGCTGAAAATTCAGCATTGCCATTACAGGAATAAATTACATTTTAAAATATATTAAAGTAGAAAGCAGTTCTTTTAAATTGTAGTAATAATAATTTAAAATATGATTGCTTTTACTGTAGTTTTGATCAAATAAATGCAACCTAGGAGAGCATAGGAGACAATCATACCGACCCCAAGTTTATGGACAGTAGTGTATAGTAGAGGTCAACTAACAGATTTTGTAGATTAAATCCAAAAAGTGAGTTGTTATTTTCTGCTGCAAGACAGGAAGAGAAAGTGGAAATTGGTGTTCGAGGAAGCGGGCACTGTGTATTTTAGCTAGACGGACTGCGGTATACTTGGAAAACAGAGAAGGAGGGAGAAACCTAAAATAGAAAGCTCACACTTTTGTAGTCTAGAAGCCTGAGTGAATGCTAATCTAATGTCCACTCAGAAAAGCCAACGACAGATTCCCACAATTCATGCCATCATGGCTTGTAACGTGATGTCACATAGTGTGGATTTGAGTTGATAAATCCATCTTAATAAAATCTTGGCAATCGTGTCAGTGACAATCCGGGAACTACTGTGTGTTTTCTGGTTTCGTTAATAGTTCTGGTATGTTGCTAGAGCAGCATTTTAGTATTTCATGTCACGGTTGCTGTATTTGCAGTGCATAGAACACCTGTGTGTGTGAAAGGTAGACTTTTTTTATACAGTGCATATGTCTGAGAGAATCAAAGATATTGTAAGACCAATATGAAACCACATGTAAAAGTTCTCTGGGGCCTTTTATGTTGTTTTCCTGCTTCACTAGAAAACCTGCTGGTTTTTAGTTTCGTTTTATCATGATTTGTACAAGATTCCCAGAGTCCTCGTGGTCCTGCAGAGGTCACACCTGGGTGAAAGGACAGGTTCTTCTGTATGTAAACGGCTGTGTGTCGGATTGACAAAGAGATGTTACTTGCGTCTTCAGGCCTTCACTTAATCGTTTCTGAATAACATATGTGTTTTCAGGGGCATGTATGGGCCGTGTGTCTGAAACATTGCGCTCCAGTGCAGTTCAGCTCAGTCCTCTGGTCAACCCTGTTATTATGGGCCGTGCAGAAAAAAAACGCAGGCTATGTTGGGCCTCTGTCCACTCCCTGAAAGAGAAGTGCAAACACGCACACCTTCCACTAATATCAACAGTCCACCTCAGGCTGATGCAGAACTGTTTACCTGTGGGACTGGCAGGACAAGTTGCTTGTCACTGCAGGGTTATTATGGAATTTAGAATTTGTTTTATTTCCTTTCAAAACATTTAGTTTCATTGAGTTTTCACTCTGACAGTTTAGATTTTTCTGTTTTCCAGTTGATTAACTGATGTAATTTATCAAGGGTCTCTATCATTATCGCTAGAGTTATCTAGTGTCTTTTTATGTTTAAAGCAGCAGTACAATATATTTTGCTCTTTAGCGATTTAGGTGTAAAACTGCAAGTTATTCATGGAAGAACGTTGTTTTAATAATTGAATCTGCACTGCATACAGTGACAATAAAGATTCTAGGAATGTAACAATTACCGGTTTGACGATAATCATGACAAAATTCTCCACAGTTAGTATTACCGTTTCATATTTAAAGTATCATTAAAACCATATTCGATTACCGCGATTTGAACAATTCGGTGGTGCGGTTGTCATGGCGACCGTCAAATCCCTATGTGTCAGTACTTTTTGAACATTCCAGCACATTTTAACAATACCTGTGATAATTTTGGTCACTATAGTTGTGATAGTAAATTTTCATACCGTTACATTTCTAGTATGCACACAGTGGTACAAGTAACAAAATGGGGTACGAGTTTTGTTTCGGTTCAGCTTTTCACTGCAGATGAATATGATGTTATGTGGTCATAATTTTTCAGAGCGAAATTCACTTAATGACATCAAAACTTTCCTCTTCCAAAAAGACGACAAAATATAAAAATGATGTTGGGAAATCATTTCTTTTGAAAAGGTAATTGTCTTCCACTGTTTTTTTGTGACTCATTGATAACAGCTTACCGTAAATTCAATAATGTTGCAAAAACAAATGATGTCCAACGCAACAGCCCAAATAATGAGTCATTATTATGAGCTTACTGTTGTGGATTACTGTTGTCAATAATTTGATTTTTTTTGTTTTGTTCATTTTTAGCCAAGAAATCCTTTATGAAAGCACTTTATGAAATTTGAAACCTTTTACTTATATATTCATGAAATTAAAATGATTTTATAGCCGTTTTCCTACTTCGTTTTGAAATAAAGAAAATATATTTTAGTTTACTTTCAGATTTTCCAAATATATATTTAGCTAACAATACTATTGCTCAGTTTTTGTTATAGTTTTGGTTAGATAATTATAATAACACTCTGTTACTGGAATTCTGTCACATTGCACCTGGTTAGGACATGGTGTAAACTTTATGTATAAAAAAAAAAAAAAAAAAAAAAGGAAACTGTTATCAGCCGATTTATTTTTTTGTCAGTCTGAGTGGGTGGTTCTTTCCTAAAATAAGCTGCTAAATAGCCAGTAACCAGAAGCCTCTGTGCTACTAATCCTGTACTAATTACAGTACATGCAGATATAATACATTGAAATTAAAGTGCCAGTCTAATACTTTTTTGCATCAGTTTTTTTTTTTTGTACACTAATTAAAATACTTAAGTTATTATAGTTATACGAGTCTGTGTACCTTTCATCCTCTGCCCACATCTTCAGATCTGCTAAAGTGTGAATGTGGGTTCGAAGTGCACCCACAATGCTTTTTGAGATCAGTGCACACTGCAGAGTAGTATCATTGATAAGCAAAGAACACAGTTACCAAAGTAACACAAAATGTTCCAGAGGAGTTGCTATTGGTTACTGACCGCAGGAAGAGTTCTATTCTGGTGGCTGTTTTAAGAATGTTACCTGCTCTGATCAACTCCCAGCAGGCTGGAACATGTGTGCGCTGTCACTGATTCAATCTGGAGACATAAGCAAGCTACAGCGTACGTACCCATTACCAGTCCTGCCTGGTCATTCCTTTCATTCCATGGTTTGTCGGAGCACGACCGCAGACATTCTTTAATGTGCCTTTCTCTTTTTTGGGGTATATTTTAATCTTGAACGCACATGCCTGCATGCATACACAATCAAACTATCAGTTTAAGCCAGATGGAGTTGTGATGGGTTTTTTTCCCAGGTGCTATGAGGAAAGCTGACTAATTTAGAAAGTCTTTTGTCATAATCCTCGACTGAATCATACATGAATAAATGCATACCTGAGCCAAAAAATGTTTTTATGCCAATAAAACCCTCCCTTTTTTTTCTTTTGGATGATTTTGGCCCTCAGGCTAATCGAAGGCTTGCTGTAATTGGTGGCTTTGCTGATGTGTCATGTTTTGTTTTTTGATTTTTTTCCCCTTTTTTTTTGTGTGTGTGTGTGTGCTAATATACGTTTACATGCACCTTCTAGGAAAACTGACACACAAAAGAGCGTTTTCCAATGGAGTATGTGGTAAGCGTTTCCCCAAACACACCTGCACGTATGTATCCCGAGGCATGGAGGCTGGTCATACATTACCCAAAAACCTGACCTGACACATTTTGTCTAGTTAGTGTGGAAGCCAGTAAGCTAACTTATAAACACACTTTATGCTATTACTCAGACGGAGACCCAACTGACAGGAATTACACCCATAATTGGTATGAATTCCTTGTCATCGAAGATTTAGGTTAAATTACATTAATTTGTCGGGCGTGCCTCGATTAACTAGTTGTATTGCAAGCCTCGCGCATAATATGCTGCTCTTTCACTGTGTATTATGTAGGTTATTATTGAACTAGGCTTTGATTTTGTCCTCTGTGCTTATTTTTAATTGATGTGAGTCTGGTCCTTGCAGTTACATGGCAACAAAGTTTTAGTACAGTGAGCCGGGTAAGAAGAGAACATCTAGTGCTGTCTATGAATATCTTTTACTGCATTCTGCACATGCACGCGCACTGTGCTTTATACACAACGTTACGTTTCTTCAGGGAGTTGAAAATGTAGGTCATTAGATTTACCATAATGCTCTGTATCTCTCTGTGTTAGCTCACATCCTGTCCTTCCATTCTGAGATGCTCAAGAGTGTGTGAGTCTCTAGGTGAAACGCCTTCATGTTGTCATTGATGAGAATCATCAGCCTCTATGCCTAGGGTTACACTTCCAACATGCACCAGGTGATGGGATGGGTGTCTGGACCTTCACTTTGCCACGTGTATTCCCCTATTCTTTTCTTGCTACTTCTTTCTGAGGTGTGGATTTACTTTTTCATTTCATTTCAATGTGTTGGAGATCTTGGGTCATGGCACCAGAATTGTAAATTAAAGCGGGGAGTCTGGGATTTGTTGTCTTTTCTTACCTGCTGTGGGTTCCTCTGGGGTTCTTGGGTTCATCTTGGCATACATCTTTTCATTTTTGTTTGTACTTATACTTGGAAGCTTGTGTTATGAATTGAGAATCTTGATATTGCATATTGTGTTTATTGTGGTTCTTGTTTCGCTCTTTAATTTAAAATTTGCAGCTCCCGTAGGGCTCAACAATAAGGATTTTTTTCTGAGCCCATCACAAAACATAATTTTTTTTGTGATAAAGTTTTTTTTTGTGTGTGTGTCAGGAAAAAACATAAAAATAATTGTAAAATATATATTATTGCTGGAAAATAATGGCATATATACATTATTTGTTAATAATTTTTAACCATTTGTTTCGTGTTATCACGCTTTCATCAGGGATGCACAAATTCTGGACAGTACTGATAAATCATAATTTTCAATCATAATAAATCATAATGTTATGGCCAATAACTGATAAATGGCTGATATAAAATTCTGTAGCATGTTATCTAAAACTGAAAATAAAACACTGAAATATAAAATCAGTGGATTTAGGCATCACAACATTATATTGTACAATTTGAAAAATGGATATTTGTTTTGAAATGTTAACGATTACTTTTTTGTTTTATAGTGTTATAAAATTACATGTGTTTTACAGAAGAACTTATTAGATGCCAGCAAAGGTAATCTAAATTATCTTTTAATTTTTCCAATATTGGCTGATACCTATAAATAAATATACTGGCTGATAAACGATATGGTGCCGATATATTGCGCACCCCTAACTTTCACCAATAATTCTTGCATTTTGGCAAAACCTCATCTATGTCAGAGATCTAAATAACATTATCGTGGTGATATATTTACATCAGCACAATTTGCAAGAACAATTTCTAATGCTAAAGTTATGCACATGACTAATAAATGTAAGATGTATTTGTTTGAGAGAGCGAGTGACAGTTCTGTCAATTGGCCCAAAACACTTTCACCATCTTTATTATTGAGCCCTGCTGTGTTTGTTTGTCTGATTTCTTCAAATTTAAAAGTGTGTAATTGAATCAGTTGTCTTTTTGCATTGATCATGTGTTTGTTTAGCCTGTTGTAAATGTTTGTCTGCATTAATTCATTTCTTGTGATTGTCAAGCTGTATTTCTTTCCTATATGTGTTTTGCATATTCTCTCTCTCTCTCTCTCTCTCTCTCTCTCTCTCTCTCTCTCTCTCTCTCTCTCTCTCTCTCTCTCCCTCCCCCTCCGCCTGTCTGCTCTGAGTGTGTGTGCTTGCCAGACATGCCCATGCCCTGGAGCCAAGGACCATGATGCAACCGTGTTTAAGCTCGAATATTCCTTCCCTCCAGACGTTTCTGATGGACATTTCTGCACAGAGAAGTGACAGGGAAGAAGCAGCGCAAAAAAAAGAATCGATGCACCTTTGCAGCATTCACAGTCCCCCGTGTCTTTAGAAAGCAAGAGCGTGGACAGAGTGCACTCTGGGATTTGTAGTTCAGCTGACTCTTCCTGGTAACCCTGAATTCAGGTCACTCGACTGAATGACTCACAAATCAACCCTCTAGTTATTCCGACACATCGATTAGACGCTTATTGCATGGTCGGTCTGGATTTGTAAGCGCATGCTCCAAGATAACCTTGAGGATGCTTCAAATGACCTGCATTTTGCTCTTGCTCTGCATAGGCTCGTTGATGTGGTTGAGGATGGTTCAGACAAAAATTTAATTTGTCATTTACTCACCCTCATGTCATTCCAACTGAATGAAGTTTTTGTATATACAATGAAAGTCAATGGGGTCCAATTTAGTTTTGTTTTAGACCCCATTGACTTTCATTATATGGACAAAAAGCAAGAAAGTCAGTCATACAGGTTTAAAATGACACAAGGTGAGTAAATTAATGACCGAATTTTCATTTCAAGGTGATTGGTATCTTTAAAGTGTCAGAAATATGAAAAAAAGTGTGAATTATGCGGAGGATTATGGAATATCAAGAGAAAGTAGACCGAAATGACTAGCCCCCAACTTGCTTGCTCTTAAGTTACCATAGGAGGAGCGTTGAGGGCAGACTTCATGCACCTCATCCGCTTTTTCCCTCCATCCATTGATGCTCTTACTCTCTCTCTCTCTCTCTCTCTCTCTCTCTCTCTCTCTCTCTCTCGCTCTCTCTCTCAGCCCCCATCATAATTGTGTGCATTAGAGTGAAAGGTGCTCGGCTGCTTGTGCATGCATGCACACTCTCATAAATGCATAAATGACTGGCGCTGCAAGGAGAGAGAGAGAACGAGAGAGTAAGGGAAGGAGGGGGCAGGAGTGCAGGGAGAATCAGCGCTAGCATCAGTGAGAGAGAGGGAGAGAGAGAGAGAGAGAGAGAGAGAGAGAGAGAGAGAGAGAGAGAGAGCATGATAGACCAGACAGGGAGGAGAGGAGAATAGAGGACAGTCGGCTACATCGCTCCTCACACACAGACGGAGGTGGAGAGAGGAGAGGATGAGAGACTGTGGGGGAAGGAGAGGACAAAAGAAGACCGCTGTGCCGTTCATCACGCCGTTCCAAAGAAGTGTGGCTGGACGAGACTGACGCTGAACGAGGGAGCCGGCGTGACTTTGTGATTTTGAAGAAAACAGAAGAAAAGGATAAAAGAAAAGAGCGTGTTTTTGTCTTTCAGGGAGGGGACTGAGCCAGAAAGCAAGTGAGGGAGAAAGAGGAGGAGGATTGTCTGGCACTGTTTAAATATTAACGTGATTATGATTTGAACATGGAGGTCGTTCGTTTTTACCTAAAATGTGGCTCTCTCGTTTTCTTTTTAATCCAAGGACTTAGTGGATGAAATATCGCTCTTACTTTCTGCAGCAGCTACACCGTGAGGACAAAAAAAAAAAAGCTCTTTAAAGCTCTTTAAATTCTTTTACTTTGACTCCTTTGGATAACAACTTACAAACTCTTGTATTTTTAATGTACATAGTGATGTCTGTTAAAGAAACAATTTTATTGGTGTTACTTAAGAGTTATGCAGAAAGAAATCAGGTTTTTTTTATGCAAAACTTTTAGATGTCTTTCTTTGTAGTGTATAAACAGGTGCTTTCATAGATATCGGTAGATATTTCATAGATATCAGGACTACTTTTTAGCTTTTGCTAGTTCTGCTGTCTTTAGGCGAAAGTGTGCATGAGTCTGTCTTAAGTGTGTGTGTGTGTACTTGAGCAATATTTGATTTTCTCATTTGGACCAGTGCCACGACTGCGCTCTGTGCATGTGTTCAGATGTGTGTCTGGTTCTTTTTGAGTTTGGATGTCAACACTGATCACCGCTGTGGTGTTTGTGGCGGCAGCGGTTGAACTTTCCCATCGTGTGCCAGCGCTCGCTGAGAACATTGATTCACACTGGCTCTGAGCTCTCGTGATTGGACGGGGAGCGAGCCGACAGGTTTTGTGTTGGCGAAACTTGTCGGCTTTTGTTTGGGTTCTGTCATGACTCTGTCTCGCACGTTTTTTTCTTCAGTCTGTTACCATGGCAACTGCTTCATTGGCATGTTAAGTTCTCACGCTTCGTCTTTCACAACTTCAGCGCTAGCGTGTTGCAACGTCCCAAGTTACGCTTTAAACCAGACTCTACGTTCAATCTCGCCAGTATTAGGAAAGAGTCGTGCCTTCAGACCTTACGAGGGTTCAAGGTGCTCGCTCTGAGTCTTTAGTTCATTCGGTCAATCTCTAAATCAGAGTTGCCAACATTGGACTTATTTTTTCACTGGCCATCAAAATCATTGCTTCATGATGTTTTATATTGAAATGGTGTGGTTAAACTCAGGTTTTTCCATCTGTGCTGGAGCTCAACTGCACTAATTCAACATCCGATTTACCTTTAGGACAATGAAATTAGCCGTTTCGGCTCACATTAATCAGAAAGACAAGGAGTCTAGCCTGTTAACTAGACCTGTGCTTGAAAATAGTCTCTCTGTGTGGTTGGTTTACTTGCCTTTGGTTTCACTTCAGATGAACAGGAACCTCTCGACCTTTAGATACAATGCAGCCACTGTTGGGTTGGCAACTCATTCACTCATGTTTACTGGTTTCTGAAACAACCCATCATATCAAAACAGGGATTTTGCCATATTCCTAACCGACAGGTGCTACACCCAAGCTAGGTTACCATAGTGTGTTAAACTCGGATTTCTACTTCTCTGTACAGGTTTTCCTAAACACTGTGCTATTTCTGTGCCATGTTGTGTTGACGTCAATAAAGTCCATGACACGATGAGTGATTTGGTAATACAGCCAAGTCTGGGACACTTCTGTCTAAGTGCACTGTAAAAAAAAAAATGAGCAAAGCTGTTCAGACTATACTGAATACAGTGAGCTCTGCAGCACTAAACTACTGGTTCTGTGCCATGTTGTCGTGATACGGTTTACGAACTTCGTCTCGTAACTTATTGTGCTTTGTCAACCAGGTCTGAGTGGAATCTCTCCATAAGAATGGCCCAATGGCACCGCTAACGTGGTGCTTTGTAGATGCAGTGGAGTGCACATAAATCCCTCGGGTCTCTCGGGTCTTGTCGCACTCCAGCCGAGATAATAGGGCCGCCTCGTTGACTGCCAGTCACATCTGTTGGAACAACTTGGGAAGTCTCGCATTTGTTCATGCACATCTGAGGCAAGACACTCTGTCTCTTTGCAGCCCTGAGGCTTCTTTGTGGTGCTAAAGAGTACAAAAACGATCAGAAACACCTGAATGGACAAAGTTAGCCACGACAATAGAAGCTCAAGGTGTTTTTGTGGCTGCTAATGTAAATTATATGCAGTGAAAACCATTGTAAATAGAACAAGACTGGATTTGGTTCAAGTCGGCTGGACTTGGCTATAAACTGGCATTCACAACACCAGTAGAAACTGTTAATGGTCTATAAATGCTAATCATTTGTGAGGTTTAGAGTTACCCTGGTCTGTTAGATCAGAACTGTTAGAGGTTACAAGACTGTTGCCTCTCTATCAGAGGTTTTAAAGTGCTTTACACCAGGAGTGAGCATTGGTGTGGTTAAATACGGTGTTTGACTTTGCTAAGTGACGTTTAGAGGGTAGGTTTTCACTCAGGAAACAGATCTATAAAGAACTGCTCAATCCAAGACTGTTTGCCTGATTTTAGCTGATTTCCAGTTAGCGTCTAATGAGCAGATCTCTGGAGGCGGTACTTCAGATTTGGCCAATCGGGTCTTATTACCATCACCCTGACAGTGCTGGAACGTGCTTGTTTTAGGAACATCATAGTTCCCTTGCGGCTGGATTGTCACACTTTAACTTCTTCACAGATCACACCAAACAATCAGTGGTTCTCTAAATGGTGCTCGAACCCATGTTATCTTCTATACAGCCATATTTATCTTTGACTTAACTGTTTCAGGGCTTTCTGAGTCTAGTTTGTCCTTTTCTAAATCATATTTCTACAAACTGTTGTTTATCAGGGTTATTTATCTGTGTAAAATTGAAAATTAGTTGGGTTTTTTTCCCTGAGTTTGTTGATTCAGTGAATTATTGCGCTAATTTGAAGATCGCAAAGAGGCTCAGGTGTTTTTTTTTTTTTTTAAGGCAAATAGCAGTAGCAGGACAGCCTGGAGAACGGGAAAGAAGACGTGGGAGGGGGCGCGGGGGAGCGAGAGATTATCTGGAAGAAGAGAGCTAGCGTGTTGGAGAGGGAGAGAGAGTTGGAGAGGCAGAAGCTGGAGGAGGAGAGGAGGAACGCTGTGGGATACACGGTGTGGAGGCTGAGGGAGGGATTCCAGGAGAGGAAGGATAGAGAGGAGGATAGACTCAAAGGGACGAGCGCTGAGGGCGCGAAAGCAGCACAGCCGGAGGTGATCTGGAAAAGACGAGAGGAAGAGGAGGAGAAAGATAGGGATAGAGCTCGGCTTGGCGACAGAGGTCCCAAAATCATCTGGAGGAGGAGGGAAA